>JABFEP010000167.1:0-24999 GCA_013618265.1 Fusarium albidum
GCCCTTGCCATCCCTCGTAGAAAAGTCCGCCCCCAATCTACTCAGCAAGGCGAGGCCCTCGTCCTCTGTCCGCCGCTCGTCATCAAGCGAGTATTCGCTCTGCCAGTCGTAGTCGCTGCCCGCATTGGCGTACTTGCACGTTATCATGAGTGGTGTTTCGCCCTTTGAGTTGCGGGCGTTGATATCCACGCCTCTTCCCGCGAGGTGCTCAAACAGAGATAGGAGAGTCTCGGAGTAGAGGTTCTTGGAGAGTATGTGAAGGACGTTGTCGCCTGTGTTGGTCACAGCTTGGAAATCGGCTCCGCGAGATAGCAGGAACTCTACCACGTCTGCCTGCTCTCTCCTGATGGCTCGGTCAACAGCATAGTGAAGAGGTGTTCTTCCAGCGCGGTCTGCCTGGTTGATCAACTTTGGTGCCTTGTCGAGAGCCTCAGCAAAGGACGTCTCGTATCTGCTGAAGGAGCTGTAGACACCTTCAGGGTTGATCATGAGATGCAACACGTTCCTATCTAGGTTATCCCGAGCTTCAAGATCAGCACCGAGCGAAATGAGCCGCTGAAAGACGTTGGCGCCCTCGGTTTCGACTTCCCCCGCGTTATATCCCGGGTCGTACTCGAGACCTCCTCTTCCATGACACGCTGCGAGGAGCAGAGTACGGCCCTTGGCATCCCGACGGTTGACGTCCAGCCCTGGGATGCGGAGGAGGCCGCTCGTCAGTCTGCCAGCCACTAGTATCTCGTGCAGCGTTGTAACCTCTCGCCAGCCTTTTGGTACCTCGACAGAGGGAGTATCCGCCTCGGAATCGTCAGACCCGCTCATCAGGAACGTTGCAAATGGATCTGCACCATGGTCCAGCAGGATCTGCACCAGTTCCGCTGTTGTACTCAATGCGGGCGGTGAGGGTCCCGTTGAAGGTGCTGCAGCGTGATAGAGCGGGAACTTTTCATGTGGTGGTATGTGGCCGCGTCTTTCAATGTTCTTCGTGGGCAATCCCTCGTCCGGATTACCGAGACGCATGTTTGCGTCGACTCCTCCCGAGAGGAGCTCTCTTAGAGTTGCCGCGTCGTTGGTATCTATCGCGGAAAACAGGGCGTTGGCCGTGACAGTTACCCCGTGGACCTTCAAAAGTCGAATCATGTCCAGACTGTAGCTCGCGTATGAAAGGGGTGTCTTTCCCTCGTGGTCCACAGCGTCGATGTCTGCCCCTGCTTCAACCAGCATCCTGGCTGCGTCTTCGCCATAGGAACCCTTAAAGCCTGACATGTGAAGAGCAATGTGGAGAGGAGTTCGTCCCCTGTGGTCTCTGACGTTGACATCGACGCCAGCCTCGAGTAGATAGGGTAATGCCTGGTGTACATGCCACCAGTTTGTGCCCCGTGCGACATGAAGAATGGCAGAATCATATACAACTGTGTCGTTGCGCCGCCGCTCGACGGTGTGGCACATCTCGTTGATGTCGACTCTGGACTTGTCAACCAGCAGTCGGACGATATCCATGTTGGGCAACTCTCGTCGGACAGCCTCGAGGAGGAACGGAACTGGGTGGTTGATCTTTTCAGCGTCTCTGTTTGCAAACCACAGACCGGGCTGTGTCTTGTCCCTGAATGCGTGCCAGTCTCCTTTCTTAAGTCTCGATTTGGCTTCCAGTGTGGCGATCTTGTCGAAAAGAGAAGCGAAGCCATGCTGTATAAGCACAGACAAGTTACACGTGCGACTATCCTCCGGGATGTGTAAGAAACTTGCCCCCTGATGTGCCAATTGTTCGACAAGATGGTACTCCCTCCGGCGTATGAAGAGGATGAGCAAGTGTCTGTTGTCGTCCCCAGGGTTGAACCCCTCAAAGTCCCTGAGCGTCTGGACCGAAGATGCCCTCGAGGAACGATACATGCGCTCAGAAATGGTCTCTGATCTATTGTCGGAGCCCTGTTGGATCCCATCTCGGACATCAGCCAGACATCCAGCGGCGTAGTCTCTATTCTTGAGAACAGCCGCCGCTATGCCAAGAGGGTCCCAGCCGTGTTGAGAAAACATGAGTGAATCAACTTTAGCTCCGTGATCGATGAGCATGTCCAGGATCTCCTCAAGCCTGGTCGATTTCTGTGTCGTCAGGTCCAGCGGGTGCTTGAGGTAACCTGGACGTGTACTGCAGCGAGACGTATCCCTGATCTTGACGGCAACGGGGCGTCCATTTGCACAAGATACACTGGGGTGTCCAGCCTCAGGCTGATCTTGAACGTCCCAAAGGCCATCCTCCTCTTCAAAGCCGTGAAATGCCGCCGAAAGGTCTCCAAGCTTGACATCAGCCCCGGCTTCCAGCAACAGGGCCACCGTCTCTGGTCTTCCCGATCGACAAGCGTAGAACAGGGGCGTGATGACTCCCCGGCCATACCCTACGGCATTGACTCCCATGACGAGCTTTTGGGTGCCAGAACCCGTTATCCTTAGCCTGTCCAGCAAGAGGCCAACAGTGTTGCTCTGTCTGCAGCGAGAAGCGAGATGCAGGGGATTCAGTCCCTCGTAGGTGAGCACTGCAGGATCCGCCCCAGCATCGAGGAGCTTCTTCGCATTGATCTCCCAGCTCGCCGCAGCAATGTGCAGAGGTGTTTCGCCGTTATTATCCGGGTCATCGAGGTTGTCGGTCTGTGAAATGACAAAGTCGATCAGCATCGTCGCTCTGGGCAGCGATGCAGCTGGCTCAAAGTTGATGTCGTGCTTTTCCTCGGTGCACAGAATATGTAGTGGCGTGCGACCAGCGTGGTTCTTCTGGCTCAGGTCCAAGCCTAGATCGACAAGATGCCGGCAGAAGGGTACCATGTTTGATGAATTGCCTCGTGTGCGAGTGGCCATCTCATGCAGCAGGTTGTTCCCATAGTGGTCGACCGCCTTGACGTCAAGCCCGAGGTTCACGAGGAAGTCAAAATCCCGAATACACGATGCCTCGTGGTACCCACGATGGGAACTCGCGACTATCTGATGGAGGGCTGTGCGGCCTTGAAAGTCGCGCTTGGACAATGAAGCGCCGCGGTCAACAAGGGCCTGGATGTCTTGCTCACCGTCTGGTCCGAGCCTCTCCAGCAGACGGCGGAACAAGAGCGTAGAGCCCGTAAAGTCCACTGCGTTGATATCTACCCCCGCCTCGAGGAGCGTATCTAGAACATCGACATTATAGGGAAACTGGTGATCGGCCAAGGCAAGCAGAGGAGTACGCCCTCGGTGATCTCTGAGATTCGGATCGGCGCCCCTGTCGAGCAGGGCGCTGACAAGACCCGGCTCTAGACGATGCTCTCCAAGAACAACGTGAAGTGGACTATTGCCTCTTTTATCGACGACGTTGCAGTTTGGCCCGTACTCCAAGAACTTGAAAGCGATATCAGCGTCCGGGACGCGTGCGCGCAGGATGCAGAACAGCGGTGTTCGCCCATCCGGCAGAGAGAGGTCGATATCCGCATGGCCCTCCTCGACGAGAATCGTCATGGCATCCACCAACTCTACCATATGGAGAGGTGCCCTACCAGAGTCATCCGTGGCGTTGGCATCAGCTCTAGCGTCGAGCAGCAGTCGAGTCAAGACGGGGGAGTTCACTGCACCGTGTAACGCGGTTTCTCCCGATGGTGTGCGTTTGTGAATGTCGACGCCAGCTTGGACAAGGAGCTCAAAGATGGCCTGCACCTGTCCAACGTCCTTGACCCGAGGCTTTGACCGCGCAGGACCCAGAAGACACAGCTGATGCAAGCAACTGTAGTTGGAGGCGGCGTAGTCCACTTCGTCGTCCCAGAACTCGGCATCCCAGCTGAATTCCCGAGGAGACCCGGCACAGGCAATATTCGGATCTGCTCCAGCCTGGATGAGGACAGCGACGGTATCAAGGCTGGCTATGCCGCAGGCGAGAAAGAGCGGTGTGTCGCCGCGGATCTTGACGTTGACGTCCACATCAGGGCACTCGAGAATCCTGGCAACGATGCTTGATGCTCCATCCTCAGCAGCCCATGCGAGGGCGCGATGAATGGTCTGCACGTCCTCGATGAACGGCAGAAACGCCTCCACCGTCTTCAGATGGCCGTGATGGCAGGCATACGTGAGAGCCGTCGGGCCCAGAGTCGTGGGAGTAGATCTGGTGCCCTGTTGGATGCTTTGCGTCAGAGGATCGACACCGGCCTCGAGCAGAGCCGTCACGGCTTCATGGCGGTTCTCTTTCGCTGCCTGTTGTAGAGGCTTGAGTCCGTATACGGCTTCGTCTTGATCTGGGTTTGCACCCGCCTCGATGAGCACGCGGATGACCTGGGGGTGACCGCTGGAAGCAGCCCACCACCTAGATATCATGGTGAATCAGCAAGATGTCAGCCAGCATGGGGGATTACTCACAGCGGTGCTGCTCCGTTGGAATCGAGCACGTCCACCTCGGCATCTCTATTCTCGATGAGCCGCTTCGTGTATGAGACAAGGCCCAAGGAGGCCGCGATATGCAGCGGTGTCGTAAGATCAGGGTCTGCCTTGTCGTGTCTTGTCTGACGCCTGTTTCCCGTTGCCTTGAAATGGAGCCAGGCTTTTCTGGAATGGCTGTTGTCCAGGAACGTGGATATTCTCGAGATTATGTCGGCCTGGTCGTGTCCCGCGACTTCAGACTTGTTGACGTGAACGTGCCAGTTGCTGCTTGCGTAGTCCAAAAATGGATGGTCCAGTCTTAGCTGCATCTTTGGCTTCTGAGGCGGCATATAAATCTCACGGAAATCGTCCCAGTACATGTTTTCCCCTTGTTCTTCCCCAGGAGCAGGATCCAAACACCCAGATTGCAAGTAGGACAGACAAGCCAGTGCGAGTCGGGCATGCGTCGACCCCATGTGCAGGATGGGATATCCTAGATCGCCTGCTGATCGCGTAGCACCGACGAGATACTCTGTGAAGGAATGGTGAACTACAGAGACTGTCTCATCCGGCA
Source organism: Fusarium albidum (assembly GCA_013618265.1). Classification (NCBI taxonomy): domain Eukaryota; kingdom Fungi; phylum Ascomycota; class Sordariomycetes; order Hypocreales; family Nectriaceae; genus Fusarium; species Fusarium albidum. Next base: position 4,937 of record JABFEP010000167.1, read on the forward strand.
AGATCTCTAACAAAGGTCCGCAAGCTGTCCTGATGAGATCCTTGGTCGCCTTGAGGTCTCGGCTGGCGCCATCTGGGCTCACGAGCTTGACCAGCTCAGCCAGCTCAAGCAGTCTAAGAGGTCGAGTTGCATGGGTGACTGCTTGCAGTATCAAGTGCTGGATATCTGCTGCCACGCCAGATCTCGAGGCATGCTCCTGCAGCAGCTCGGTGTACATGACGTTGAGGTCTGCCGGCAGCTGCGAGAGGACCTGGCTGACATCAGCGCCGGGCTCGAGGAATGCGTCCATGGCCAGTTTTGCGTAGAGAAACAATCCATTGGCGCGACCAGGCACCGCATCGGCAATGGCTTGCCAGCTGCTCTGGGGAATTCTGGACTTGGATAAGGCAAAGTGCACGTATGTCGAGATGTCGATATCCACGAGGCCTTCCTGGAGTCGAAGATGAAGACAGCGAGTCTGTCTAAGCGGTGCTTCAACTGTTGGGACTGGACGGCTCGTCATGAGCACTTTGACTGCTGCAGGTTTCCACTGGCCAAGAGATGCAAGGTCCTTGAGAAAAGCATCATGGCCGCGGTCCATCTCATCGAGTGCGTCGGCCACGCAAAACACTTTACCACGTAAACCAGCAAATGCCATTCGAAGGTCCTTCCACATGTTGTCCATGGAAAGCGATTCAGTGGACCGGCCCGCCTCCACGTAAGATCTCAGCTGTTTCTGCAGAGGAGGACTGTAGTTCAGAACCTGGTCCATCCAGTCCCACAGCAGAGCCTGCGGTTCGTGATTTGCATCGATGATCTGCCGAAAAAAGAAGAACAGTACTGGACAGGTCGGGTTCGAGTTGCGAATCTCGTGGATCAGATTCGCAGCCATGACGGACTTGCCTGACCCCGGGATGCCCCTGATCCAGAGCAGCCCGTGGTCGGCGCCGTGCAGCCATTCCTGATACGCATCGGTCGAAGTCAGCCAGGATCCTGTGCCAGCCACGTGAGAGGCCAGGTGCTTGCGGTACTCGGCTCCGGGGATGTCGTAGGCGGTGGGCTGCAGCCAGGACCGGATCTGTTGGATTATCTCTGGGTCTTGGGGGAGGATCTGGTCCGGGTTGTAGTTGCTGACGTCGTCGCCGTCGATTATGGCAACGTCCACGTCGTTGTCGACGGCAATGATATCGCTGTCGCTGAGAGACATGACAGCCGTGTATTTGAGGACTGGGGGGAGAGCCACTCGATTTGGCGGTGTCTAGGCAAGGAGGACAATGAGATGCAGACGTGTCATGGCGACAAGTCCACGAGGTATTTAAGAAGATCAAGTTCAGGTGTCACATCGACATGTGTTGGTTTTCTGCATAATCTCACGGATGACTCAGGCGAAGCAGTGCATTCATTGGCCATGCTCACTTCTGGCTGCATCTCAAGGCAGCAGTGGTGGGGTTGTACGAGGTTGACTTGTTCTATCAAGTGTAACTCTTTTTCGGCGTCTCAGGTTCTCATAGTTTGACTGTTCCTCGTGATGCAACGGCAATCTTGAAACAACTTCCCTATTACCAGACCAGTCCAATAAGCATCATACATGTTCACTCCGTCTTTGTCTTTTCCATGGCATAGTTGGTCAGGCCATTCAACCAGCTCTGATGCCCCAGCAGCATAGGATTCGGCTTCACCTTTGAGATGATGGTCGCCGGCTTCCCGATCTGCGACTCCTGCGTCAGGACGCGCACCACGCCCCAGCCGAGGTCCTCCACTATCCACGCGTGGTACACCTCCAGCCTGGTGAGGTCGCCGCCGTCGTGCCAGGCCCGCCAGGCGATGCGGCCGGCCAGCTCCGCCGTCGGAGCCACCGACTCGGTCACCTCGGACACGAGGGAGGTCGCAAACGTGGTGAACTTGAACGTGTCGCCCTGCTTCAGGATGGGGCCGGACTCTGGCGGGGTCATGCGGGACACGTTGCAGTAGTACTTGTCCCACTGGGACATGTCGACGAGGTAGGGCCAGACCTGGGCGGCCGTGACGCCGCGCACGATGATCTCGTTGGAGACGAAGTTGTCGGTGGTGCCCGGGAGGAACTTTTCCGGCCAGACGATGGCGGATTGCATTGCCATGGCTGTCGATGCCAGGTAGGATTGAGTAGAGTTGGATGTCAAATAGGATACGAGTAGAGTTGGATGCGGGAGAAAAGTGAGGAAATCACATGTGTTGGGGCTGGCATATAAGCAGCCACTCTGGCGGGAATGGTGGCGTATGCATCTGGTTCAACAAAGGGATGAATCACATGATGGCCACGGTTACTAATACGTTGAGGCTGGCGAGCCACAGATTTCGACATGTGCTTTACCATACTGTTCCTTCAACTATCTGCTTTATATAGGGCTATCTGGCTTATGATTTATCTGTATATCGATGTTAGGAAAGTAACGAGACAACACCTTCAGAGATAATTTCCCTTAATCATCGCCCGAGTCATATAGATAATAGGGTACTCACTGTTATCGGCCCACCGCTGTTCAGTGACAGACTCGATAAGATCAACTCCCGCCAAGACACCAACTCTAGCCTATTCCCCCTGTCCCTGAAGGAACCCTGCAACCCCGCGTCTATGATAAGAAGCCCACAAGATTATGACATCGAGCTATTGATCCAAAACAAAACCGACAGAACAGATAAGAACCCGGGAATAGACATCATCGGGCAAGATAAGAATTAGCTCGCTACTCTAAACTACGGTCAAAGGCGGAGATGAGTCTCAATATGGTAAGATACAAAGGCCATGGCAGGGTTCTTGATATCTCGGGGTTTAAACTTACATCCGAACACGCGATATGGTCGCCAGTCTAGCAAAAATGACTCGTTATCGAGCGGGATGCACTCGTGATAGAGAGTACTTAATGTCAGGACCTCGCTCCAAGAACAGATTAGCAACTACCCAAGACCGAGTCCCGACTGAAAATGCTGTCTTTCGCCGACACCGCTACTCGCCTGCTGGCTATCGGAGCTCTGCTCCTCCCTGTTGTTCATGCCGAGTCCAGCTTTGACTCTGGCCTAGAATGGCTCTCGACAAACAAGTCACTGCCAAAAGTCGTGTGAGTCTCGAAGCGCCGTGAGCAAGCAGCCTTCTAACGGACCGCAGAATCTACAGCGCCAGAGGAACCATCCTCTCGGCATCCAATTATAGCCGTCTCGACAATGTCAATTACGGAGCCGGCGTTGGCCCGACGCCGCAGGACCTGATCGGAAATGTCTCCGAGGTCCTGGATGTTGCTCAACTGGCCGTGGTCAACTTCAATGTCACAGGAGGCAGCTCCGGCTTGAACTCTTCGCTGTACCTCAATATCAGCCAGCATGCGAACCGTCAGCTCTGCGACCCCGACTCGGACATTGTCGGGGCCATCATGTTCCACGGCACAAACACCCTAGAAGAGACGGCAAGTCCACGACCTCTAAGATTAGCCGGGACAATTCTGACTAAGTAGGCCTTTGGAGTCGACTTGACCTTCAACTGTTCCAAGCCGTTCATCGCCACGGGCGCCATGCGTCCGGATACTTACATCTCTCCTGACGGCCGTTCCAACTTTTACCAGGCCGTTGCGGCAGCTGCCTCGCCGTCCTCTCGTGACCGTGGAGGCTTAATCGCCTTTAATGATCGGTAGGCCAAGTTGCATATCTACCAGCGCATCATCTAACTTTTGCAGAATTACATCAATCTTCTACTCTACAAAGCTCAACGCGAATACTCCAGATACTTTCAAATCGCTCGAGCAGGGTAACCTCGGGGCCTTTTTGGGCGGACAGCCCTTTTACTACTTTGGCGCTGCGTATCCCACCGGTCGCCCCTATTTCGACATCAGCAACACGACCGAACTGCCCTCGGTCGCCATCTTTTACGGTCACCGTATGTGATATCCCCCATTTCATCAGGACGCTGACAGACTGACCTTGGACAGAGGGCTTTGACGCTTCGTTGATGTATGCAGCCGTGGCAAACGGTGCCAAGTGAGTGAACAACCAACGGGCAACAACTAGCCACTCCGTACTAATGTCCATCACTTTCAGGGGTCTGGTGGTCATGGGCCCAGGTGCGGCCTCGCTCAGCCCTGGTGCGAGAGAGGCTGCTGCGGACTTGTTCGACAAGGGCATCCCGACTGTTGCTGTGGCTCGACCTGTCACTGGAACAGGCGTGCCGTCCGTTACACCGGGTTCTGTGTAAGTTTATTGCTCTTTTCGCCTTTCTGGAGTGTTTTCGAGATCTGATATTCCCTGCAGATTCTTCTCCAGCTACGTCGGAGCTGAGCAAGCTCGCGTCATGTTGCAGCTTGCCATCAATGCTGGATATAAACTGGACGAAATTCGAGACCTGTTTGAGAGTCCCCTGAGGGAGGCTGTCTACGGCGTTTGGGCGAACCAGCTTGCTTATTACTCTTATTAAGTTTGATGGTATGAAATGATGAGCCCAATGAACATGACACGGCTGTGACCTGGGCATTGAACAAAAAGAACAAAAAAAGAGTGATTCTCAAGAGATTGGCACCAAATACAGATAATGAGAAAAATTATTATTACCTATAAGGGGCGAATATCGGTGCCAAGTATCGGGAGTGTCCTTTAATATCGTGGAAGCAATCTGCCCTTGACGGGATATGATAAATTGGCATCTTCAGATCAACGGTTGAGAACCAAAGGCTAATAGACATAGCGAAAGTTGATGTTCCTTCGATCGGTCTCATCAGACAACTCAAGCTGCTCCGGCTCTTCCAGCGAGACGGATGTTTGTTGGAGTCGATCGCGGCGACGGTTCTCGCAGATGAGCGTAAAGCGCAGGACGAGCATGGTGGCTGTGGCTATGCCGAAACAGATGGTGGTTGCCAGGAAGCCGCTCTGTCGATGGTCAGCGTCTTGGCCAGCAGGAGGATATTGCCTCTACTAACAGCGTATCCTGGGGCTTCACGTGGGAAGAAGAGAAACGGTCCGATAATGTTGCCGGCAGTATAGGCCATGAACATCATTGCCGAGGCGACACTCTTCTTTGTGAAGCCAGCAACATTGGAGGAAACCATGGATAAGGAAATAGGGAACCCTGCAGCAAACGCGACAAACAGCCACAGACCGAACAACTGGCTCCCCTTGTCAGGACCGTATCGAACCAGGATCGAGCCGGCCAAACTAACAGACACTGTCAGTCTCTGGAATGTATAGAGATAACTGTACTCACCTGATCAGACTCAAGCCTGCACCTACAATGGTCCTGTAGCCGTTGAAGCAACTGCAGAGGAAGCTCGACCCGATGAGGAAGAACGCAAGGATTACGCCCATCGGCATGTTGAGGAGGTACACTTGGAACGTCGAAAATCCAAAGCCAGCCATGACGAGACTGCTAAACTAGACAAGAGTCAGAAATCGTCACAACTATAAAGGCACGGCTTACCGTTGTGTGGGCGCCGTTTGGGATACTAAAAGCCAGCTGGTACAGCATCAGCAGCAAGACGTTGGGGTCGGTTACGACCTCGTGGACTTGGGCCATCTTGAAGTGGTTGTCCTTCATGCCAGTGTGGTTGCTGCGGATCCGATGGACGGCTTCGGTGCGCTGCTTCTCGTTAAGAAAACGTGCCTTATCGGGTGTATCAGGTAGGAACAAGATGAGAACCATAGCCCAGATAAATGTGATGAGACCAAAGATGATGAAGAGCCACTGAGAGGTGAGCAAAAATACGCAAATACAAGGGGCCTGGCTGCATACTCTCCATGGGTTGAGGGCACCTCCGACATGGGCGATGCCGTATGCAAGCAGGCCGCCAAACATGGTCGCTATGGCATTCCCGAGGAACCAGATGCCGTGTCGGAGAGGCTGCTCCTCTCGCTTGTACCACATGCCAGTGATGAGGGAAAACCCAGGCGATATGGATGCCTCTGCGGCGCCGAGGAAGAAGCGTGCGATGAGGAGGCCTTTAAAGTCCCGCACGGCGGCGTGGCAGACCAGAACGATGGACCATACCAGGCTGTGACGGTGAGAGTCTGGACAACCTGTTAAAGAATGAAGAGAATTACCTTGTCCCCGCTAGGTACTTGCCGAGTGGCAGGCGGACCATGAGGAATGATGCTGGGTAGCTGAAGGAAAGGTAGCCAAAGTAGAATATGCTGCTACACCAGCTGTACCTCGAGCCGACTAGGTCCTGGATTTCATTAGTTTATGTATCTGTCGGTCGGTCCGAGGGATGACTACGAGGTCGTCGATGATTCCCATGATCGAGGCAAAGTTTAGAGACTGCTTGTCGAGGAACTGAAGCATGTACGAGACGAGCAGAAGGGGTAACAAACTGATGATGGTCAGCGGATAGAAGGCATCTGATTGACGGGTAACCTTACCAAAAGTCAATTCTCCTCAGTACTCGCCCCTTTGGTTCTTCCTGGGCTGCAGAACCCTGAAGGCTGAGGGTATCGCCAACCTTGGGGGTGGGCTCATCGGTTGGCTTTTCCATGTTTGTCATTTTGAGCGTATCTAAGCTGTAGGTGTTTAGGATAGAGTGGCTAAGAGGGTAATCTCTGACGGAAGGATGCAGCGTAGTTAAGTAGACGATGCTGGAGGTAGATGAAAGTCGGCATATCTCCAGGAGAGGAATACGCCGACTTGAAGATGAGCCAGATAGCGGGAGTTTGGCATATCTGAGAGCAGGCCGATGCACCAACTTGGCTACCCGTGATACCTTGCCGTGATGGAATCCGAGGACTCGGCGACAGGAGACTGCCAATTGGCCAAGTCGGCAGCTAGACGTTCTTTGGACGATCCAAGTGTCATCGTAGTATCCTGATTGGGCACTTGGGCGAGTGGCATGTCCCGTTATCTGTGCCGTCGGAACAATCATCAAGTGGCAAAGCGAACGGATCTTCCCCGCAGATCCCGGAGTTTTGGCAAGGTCATGACGTGGGATGGTGATATTGCAGTACCGTAGATCAAGTGTCAGCCGGGAATGGATCGGTAAGGGATCTAGATTGATGCTACTGTACAGCCATGGCAGATGATTATGGTTATGGTTATCGAACGGGTCATTCAAGGTCTGCATTCGGCTGAGAATCGCGGCTTTCAAGTCAGTCCTCCTAGATCATACAACCCAGTAGAGATGCCATGTCCAGACGGACGACCTGTCTGCCCATTTCATTATAGCACAAATTCAGATTGATCCGCTCAATTCTTACACCTTATGATAGAGCTAGTCAAACTACAGTCTCGGCCCCCCTGAACTCACACCAGGCCTTTTCCAACAGCCCCGGAACGAACAAGAGGCTACACGCCGTCGCCGCAAGCCCCTTACTGCAGTCCAATGCCCTCTTCAACGCCGCCTCAGTACCAGCCGCAGCAGTGAACTCGGGAGTGTGCGGCTGCACCGTGGGATCTTCTGTCCCAATGTCAAACATGGGATGGATGCCGGGGACGCGAAAGGTGACATTTCCTGTGAGCATTTCGTCAATAAGAAACCCACCAAGCTGTCTTCAACATACCCATATCTGTGGAGGCCCCTGTTGGCTGCTGTCCGGCGTCGTTGAGATATGACCGCCCAAAAGCCTTCATGTGCTTCGTAAATTGGCCAGAAATTACCACGTTGGGGCGGAGCTCCATGTAGTCCTTGTCGCTGCTCGTCGAGTAAGTATAAAAACATAAACCTTCCTGCCTCGCACTTACGTTTGCCAATCACACTCCACCGTGCAGCCAGCTCCGTCAGCACCAGCTCTGAAGCACCTTTCCACCTTGTCAGACAGATCGTAGACCTTCTTGGTGGTGACGTCCCTGAGATAGTATTCGAGGCTTGTAGTGTCTGGGATGATGTTGGGTTCTGCACCACCTTGTCGGATCACCCCGTGCACGCGTGCTGTAGGAGGCATTTGCTGTCGTAAAAGTGATATGTTGACGTAGGATGACACGACAGCGTCCAAGGCATTCTTGCCATGCCACGGGGACATGCCCGCGTGTGCACTCTGTCCATGAAACGTCACCTTGACTTGTCTCCTAGCACTCGACTTGGATGCTGAGAGTCCATCTACAGCTTGTGTCCCATGAGAGAGACGTCCTGTAGGATGAGCCATGAGACAAGCATCAACCCCCTCGTAAGCACCCGCCTGGATGAGACGAACCTTGCCGCCGCCGCCCTCTTCAGCTGGTGTCCCTAGCAACCTTACTCTGCCGCTGATGTTACTGTCACGGAGCACCTCGGCTGTGGCGAGGAACGCGGCGATGGAGCTTGTGGCGATGAGGTTGTGTCCACAGGCGTGGCCGAGACCGGGGAGCGCATCGTATTCAGCGTTGAAGACAACCAGCTTGCCTCCCTTGCCGGACTCGATTTGGAAGCATGTGTCGAGGCCGTGCGCGTGTCGCTGTACGTCGTATCCTAGGCGTTGCATGAGATTGCAGATGTTGACGTGGGCTTTGAATTCCTGGTAGTTGAGTTCCGGGTTCTCGTGGATCTGGCAATCAACGGCAGTCTCATAGATGGCAGCAGAGAGTGACCTACCCTGGCACAGATTTCAGCCAGATCTTGGGAATGGCGGTCTATCGAGTTGGATATGGCATCGTATAGGACTTCGTTGGAGAGAGTCATAGTGGCGACTCGACTGGATACTAGAGGCGGAATTGCAAAGATGAGAGATATAGATGCGGTATTTAGCATCAGAAAGGCCTAGCTTATATCTATCTACAGCTGGTGTGAAGATCCAAGTGATATTCTTCTCTAAGGGCTGTCCAACATTGACCTCCTCGGCTGTTTGAACCAATCGGAACTGCGTCTCCTATCTGCTCAAGCCTCCAGACGAAATTGCCGAGACGGCATCCGCTCCCACTTATCGAGACCATCGCCACCTTGATCATCCCGCCTCTTGGCTTAGTTGCCGAGCTGACCAGTCTAATTGTCGGAATCACCTGTTAGTTCCGTCGATCCAGTCAAGACCGCACACCAAGTCCCGTCCGTCAAGACCCGGCATGGACACCATTCCGTTGCCAGATCCCCGCAAAACAAGGTCCAAAAACGGTACGGGGGCACCCCAGTCATTGACTAACACGAGCAATCCCGAAGTTGAGACTGGCATGGTCAACCACAGATGGTTCCGACAGTCTGCAAGACCCATGGCAGCGGATTCGGAATTTCGGTGACATATCGAAGCGTCAGAACTCTCCTTGACGCAGATCTTGGCCATTGCGTCCAAGGCTCTCGGTGAGGATCCTCGTCAGATATACCGCTTCGTGGTCACTCTCCGTGGTACTTTACCAAACCCGAGGCCAGCATTGGATCTGCACAGCTTGATAGGGCCCGTGTTCTTCTGCCCAGCTTTGGCGTTCCAGATCTTATCCTGCAGAGCAAGAAATAGCAGCAGTCAAATGCCGAGCCCATGTATCCGCCAACTAGTAACCATCCTTCAACGTAAGCATATGCGAATGGGAGACCTTGGTGAGAGTGACGTACGGCACATGGACAGGTTGGCTAACCGTGTCAGGGCACCCAACGATGAAGAACACCTCGAGGCCTTAGACACCATTTAGCATTCACCTGTGCTATCTCGTACTGAACCTTGTCACTAATCTATCACAGCCACCACTGGCTAACCCTCATTCTGGACAATAAGCTGTATCTTGCGCCAATCGGGGACAATCCTAAGGTAAATCCAGAGCCGCAGCCTCGGAGTCCATGCTGGCTGCAGTAGAGAATCCTCGACATCGGGACCGGCACTGGGGTCTGGGCCATGCAAGAGTCTTCAATGTCATGATTCGTCGCTGACGGTCAAAGAAACATGGCAGATGACTTCCCCTCGGCTCAAGTCATCGGCACCATCACTCCTACCCAACCATCGTGGCTACCACTTAATCTGGACTTTCTTATTGAAGATGCCCAGATTGACTGGGCCTTGGAGCCCAAATCCTTTGACTTTATTCACATTCGCTACATACAGGGTTGCATCGACGACTGGGAAAAGGTATATGCTCAGGGGTACAAGTGTCTCAAGCCAGGAGGATAGTTTCAGCACATCGAGCCCGATCTACAGATACAATCACAGAATCCTGTCATGGATGTCAATGACAAGCAGTTATCTTTGAATTTATTAACGACAAGTTGATCCTAAGCCTCATTCTAGCATCTTTAGTAGATGGGCTCAGATATTCCTACAAGTCGGCGACAAGATGGGACGCGCGTCTGACTTTAGTAATAGAGAACTAGAGAACCTTGCCAGGGACGCTGGCTTCTCAGACATCAACTACCAGACTCACAAGATCCCAGTTCGTTCCTGGCCGAAAGACAAGAAGCTCAAGGAACTGGGAACTCTGTCAGCCTGTCTTTAGCCAGGCACTAGATCGCTTCATCAAGCTCCCTCTTGGTGAGGTACTGGGCTAGAGGCCTGTGAGATACCTTGATCTTGTTGTCCACAGCAACTACAGCTACTTTCAGTGCCTGTGAATGAGAGGTTTATTTAGACAGTACTGCTGAACTAATTCTAGGAACAAGAACTCTACCCCCCCTATATTCGTACTCCAGCTCACACCCCGGTCCTCTATCCTGCTGAAAAGATATTCGAATAATGCGACTCATCACTCGCAGGATATCCTTATTCCCCGGATAATCCTCCCTCACTACCAGTGAAATCAACTTGATCGTCTCGTTCTCTCTGCGGACTTGGCGTCCCATATCCATGGCACTCTCGGATCCTGAATTTGCTCCGTCGGTTCTCATACTGACCCAGAGGATCTTGGCATCAGCCGGAAACGCTGACGGATGTGCACCGGATCCATCGTCCAGGATGACATGAACCGAGTTGGGGGCCACGTCCTGCATGGTACCAATCATTGAAGCCGTGCCACTTGTCGCCAGCAACGACGACAGCTGGTCCGCAAACCCGAGAAGCTTTCCTCCGGTGTCAACAGTAATATGAACCGGCATACACCTTGTAGAAGCCACGGCCGTCGAGATAACACAGTAGGATGCCTGCCCGATCCTATCAAAGTTCCTGGTGGCCGGCTCAAGTCCGCTGAACCCGGTATCTGATAGAACTTGGTTCCATTCCGTCGTTGAAGGGAGGAGGAGCTGAGGAGCAAGGTTTTCTGTCATGTAGTAAGCAATCTCCAAGTATCACATCGGCCACAGGACATACCTGACCACATGTTATCCATGGTACCAAAGATGAGGCTGTATGATGGCGAGAGATCCGTCATTCCCACCATGACGAGAACTCCTCCGGGGACCAAAAGCTGGCGCAGATTCACAAGAACCTCTTGTAGGGAATTCGCCTTGTGCAGCACATTGTTGACTATAATTACATCATACGAACCAGGGCTGAATCCCTGAGTCCGTGGATTCCGGTTGATGTCTAGGGCTTTGATCTTGACGGTCTGTGCGAGACGGGACTTGATTTGCTGCAGAAGCAAAGTCGATGTGTTGGCGATGGTGTATGATGCAAGTTGTCTGCCTTGAAATGCCTCGATGACGGCTCTGGTACTGTTGCTCGCAATGGGTCCCACCTCGAGAACGTTCATATGAGGCCTCTTGGAGGCATAACATGAAAGGTAATCTGCCACGTGCTCTGTTAAATTCCGAATCCTCTCGATTCCATCACAGACACGGTTCAATCTGTCTCCTTCTAGAAGCAACGGAACGGGATCTAATTTGCCCTCAAGAATCGGCAGTAGATTCGGACCAATCTTGGAGAGCAACTCCCCCTCGACGCCCATGTACTGAAGAGAAGAGAGTATCTCGATTGCTGAAGTCGTGGCCACGTCTTGTAATAGCGTCTGACTCGTTTCTGACGAGCTGTAGCTGTCCATCCATCTGTACAGATGGCTGCGATATCCAGACAGACTGCACACGTCAAATGTCCCGTCGCGAGAGATGTTGTTTCTGCAGACTCTGATGATGAGAGCTGCTGCACGGGCGAGAATCAGTTGGTGGTCAGCGGCCGCTTTGGTTGGCGGTGTTGTGAGACTCGGACGACCCGTGAAGAAGTCTGCGTCCGTTTCCCAGTCGACGTGGACGACGGTGCTGGGTTCTTGGTCTTCGGCCAAGAGGTGAAGCTGCCTGATGCCGGTTTCAAGGGTAGGCATGGTGGAGATGGACAGCGTCTAAAGTGTATTTGACGGCGAGGTGACAATATTAGTGAGAGGATCCGAGAAGTCACAGCACCAGTCGCGAAAGGCCCAGCGTCCCTTTATTCAACACCACCCACAATCTCGCCACTGTCTACTCTGTAGTAATAATATTACTCTTCAAGTACCCCCTGCCACCCCACGGGGACACCCCGGCTGGCTCTCCGATAGGCGCCCGCGGCTCTCGTATCATGTTGGGGTAAAAGGCATCCGATCCGTCTCCTGATCGCAAACAGGCTGCTCGGCAAGTTCGGTGTCTCGGGAACAGGGCCGTGACACATGACGGTAGATAAATTCCCTCAAGCAATACCCGTGCTAGTCTACAGCGTGATATTACCAAGAGCCCCAGTCCGTGACTCTCAAGTCCCTTACTCACGCAAACCCCCATGTCACGTCCTCCCAGCCCGGCCTCCTCCTCAGGCTAAACCCAGCATCATCAGTCCCCCAATCAACTCCCCTCGCGCCCGTCCCAATACCAGGATCGACCGACTCCGGCAAACTCAGCCCATCCACCTCGAAGCCCAGTGCCACGGCGCCGACAAAGCCCAGGATCTCTGCAAATGCAAACTTGCGTCCCGGGCAGAGATGTCGACCGCCTCCAAACGGAAGCATGGCCCCCCTTCGACTCTTGTCATCCTGCACTGTAGGTTTGAGAAAACGTTCGGGGTTGAACTCGTCGGCGTCGTCGCCCCAGACCGAGTCGAGGAAGTGGGTGACCATCGGGGGCCACTGCACATTTGTGCCCTTCTTGAGAAGGTATTCGCGGCCTTGGGAATCCTGGATCTTTGTATCCCTGAGGGCTCGTCGGTTGCCCACGCTGTGGAGATAGGTCCTCAGAGTCTCCTGGTAGCAGGCGTTGAGGACGGGGCAGTGCTTCTCGAGCTTGGTGCAGTCGATAGTGGCGGTCTTGTCGGAAATGGTCGTGATGGCCTCAACCTCTGCTTGAATGCGTGCGACATAGTCCGGCCTAGAAAAGACCTGGTGGAACAGCCAGAACAGCGTCGGGACGGTGTTTGTGGTTGCGACAAACGGCATGACGAGCTCTTGGATGCTGATCTCCAGGGGGCTCCATCCTTCCCTGCGGAAGATGGCAGCACGCTTGCGGATGATGTCCGATACACCCGGGGCCTCGTCGTGTCTCGCCTCGTAATACGACTCCATCACCTTGTTCAGGGCCGCTCTGGCTGCCAGGGCGTCTCTTGCTATCAGGCCTGGAACAAAGTTGGTGGCCAACAGCGCGGATTGCTTGTCGAATTTCCTAAACCCAAAGTTAGCTGACTGCGTTACTCGGAAACTGCAATCTCCATACCATAGAAGAGGTACCTGCTCAGCCGTGATTGGGTTCTTTTCTCCAAACAGAGCCCTTGACGTTGCCTCAGTCGTGATGTCGCGGATCCATGTAAACGAGTCGGCCACCTGAACACGGGACCCCGGCTTGATGGCATTAAGATGCACTGACAGCCGCGTGAGGGCCGCCACATTCAGTCTGTGCAGGGGCTCGCCCAGCAGCGTCGAGTGGATAGTGTCGAGGAGCTCCTTGATGATCCTCTCCTGACTCATGACCTTGACTTGGTTCTCGGTCAATCCAAACATGCTCTTGGAGAATTCAAGCAGGAAGGGCTCAAAGGAGACGTCGTTGTTGCGCAGTGCCGACTGGATCAGGCTGGGCGAGTTGATGATGTACATCTTGCCATTCAGCATTGGGACCGTACAGATGGGCATGGCATTCTCCTTGCTGATGACAAACGTGAGCCACAAGAGCGGTCGACCAGGGAAAGGATACACTTACAACAGGCGGGTGTAGAAGCTGGCCTTTTCACGAATCATGGAGATTACGTGCCCGAATATGGGCACCCCCGGCTTGAGCAGAGGCGGCTCTTGCTGGTCGAGGGCTGGAAAGGCGCAGCCCTTGAGGTAGAATAGCAGGCCCGTCAGGGCCACCACGAGCCCTGCGGTCGATACGGATATGTTGTCGAGGAGCATCGTCGGCAATGGTGTTTTCTCAAGCTCTTTGTGTTGCTGATAGGCCTTTCCAGCTACACTAGGAAAGAGCTGTACCGACGTCAGAATCGACGTGTCGATGTGAAATGAACACTCCTTGATTTGCTGCCTCCCCTCGAACCTTAAAAACTTGATCTTTAGCGATTCTCACCCCACGTGATATAAGCGCCATGCCTCGCCGGGAGGAGTTCTCACAGCCGAGAGTTGAGATGATTTGGTTCTGACAGGGGTTTGATTGAGCTTCAGGGGTGGATTGGTCGGTCGGACCAGAGGCCTGCTTTGGGTGAGACTTGGCCTCGGGTTAAAGGTGAGATAGGTAATACCGGGATTCTTATTTATGGAAATAAAAGTCGGCAGTGAAGCGGTCAGTTCGAGTGGGCCGTCAAGTCGATAGCGTAATATTTTTAAGTTATTAGCTCCTAAGTTTACGGAATAAATCTAGGATAACTAGTGGATTTTAGACACGCGGGAACTGTAAAGTTCGAGATACCGTATTGTGTTAGAAGTCCCAGGAGATCTACTAGCAGTGCCGGCCAAGATCACTTTGCTTTCATAGAGCGGCGCGTTCCATGATAGCACGCCCTGTCTATATATAATAGACACACTTTTCTTACCCCTTTTATGATTTGCTGCCCCACCAGGGGTTCTGGATGTTGGGTAGTTCTGACAACCACCAGGGTCAGGTGAAGCTCTAGAACTCTCTATGCTTGTATTACCCAAGGTGAGTCCTAGTGCATGGAGAGAGTATATTCAATAGCGTCTGATGGACGATATATAATCCCAGCTACTAAATAGTACAATTTGTGCCTTGTTAGTGTCCGCAGGGCATAACGATAGGCCTTTCCACACATCAGACCCTATCAGAACGTATGATCGAGGCCGCTGATGAATGCCAAAAGACTAAAGAGCATTTCTATATCAACGCGGCATCCCTCACCCGGGTCGAGTGGCGTGCGGAACCCGTTCCACAACCAGGCCGTCACGTCTCCGTTATTCATCCCTCTGAGGTTTTGCTTCTCGACGAGAATACCCGAGTTAACTTTTTCATCCAAACTTCTCACAAGTCACCGTTCAACTCGACGGACCCCAAGAGATCTACGACCAAGTCGATAAGGGGTACGGCCCAGTCGCCAGGGGCAGCACCGACCAGTACGGGCACGCAGTCGCAAAGCCTTTGGATACACCGAGGAGCAGCTTACTGGTGTTCCCGAGGGCGTAAACCTGGGTTTGAGCTGCGGCAACCCAACTGCACTCGCCAGGCTCAGAGAGGTGCGTCCGTCCATACCCTGCTTCGTCTTGTTCCTCTGACGGCCACAAGGGCGAAACCATTATTGACCTGGGGTCTGGCGCCGGGCTCAATGTGTTTACGGCTGCAGAGATGGTCGGTCCAACAGGCAGGGCTATCGGAGTTGACATGAACAAGGTATATATTTCTTATACTCCGGATAGAGCACTATCTGAATACAGCGTCATAGAATATGATTGAAAAAGCGAATGCCAACAGAGTTCACGCCGATGCCTTAAACGTCGAGTTCATCGACAGGGTCATCACATCCATCCCGCTGCCCGACAACACGGCCGACTGCAACATCAGCAACTGCGTCATCAACCTTGTCCCCGCAGAAGAAAAGCAGCTTTCGTTTGATGAAATGTTTCGACTCCTCAAGCCCGGTGGACGAGCTGCCATTAGCGAAATGCTCGCGCGCAAAGAGCTTACCGACGATATGAAGAAGAATGGTGCTCTATACGTCGGGTGCGTTGCGGGCGCCAGCCAGGTCAGCGAGTATGACGCATTCCTCAATAATGCAGGCTTTGACGGTAAGCCGAACCGCCCTCCTACAGCGCAAAGGCTAATTGGTCCTTTCAGATGTCCTCATCGTGGACAGCAAGAATGACTTGAATGTGTACCGGACCGTCGAGGCGTCTCATGGGACCGACCTCGTCAAAGAGGGAGATGAGATACTGTCTTGCTGCAGTGCAGAGGAGGGAAACGATGTAGATATCTCCGACTTGAACGAATGGGCAGGTAAGTATACGGATGCTCAGACTGATAGTCACTAACTCTTCTCAGGCTCCTTCCAAGTGTATGCTGACAAGACGGCCAACTAAGAACGGCCGGTCCGTGAGATGAGATCCAACGGCGTGGATAATAGATATTAGCTTTCGCTACTCAACAAAAACATAATGACCCGTATGGAGACATAATGAGAGCCCCTTGACAAGTTGACGCAACAGCTGTTGTGAGCAGAAGCCTGTTAACATTGAGAAAATCCAGCAGAAAAGGTATCATGGCCCCTCGCACTAGACCATTCAAGTATCTATTCTCATTAATATCTCCAAGCTGCTAGGGTCTATTACCCTCTCGCCACTCAACAATGCCGGATAAGGAGGGATGGAGAACCACTTCTCAGCCATTTTTGGGACATTCATATCCGGATCATCATTGGCTATAATCGGGCGCTCTGAAAAAGCGACATTTTTTCCGCCGGGACTCTGTCATGCCCGAGCCTTTATTGGTCAATGTCCCCGAGGCACGTCTGTCATGCCAGCCGTCGGCAGGGACTCTGTCAAACCCTGATGGCAATTGGCCCGGCGAGGATTCCTTGACAAGTCACCTCCACTTTGCTTGAGCTCTCATCAAGTTTTCGGAGCAAGAGAGGCCCAGTATAAAGATTGTCCACAGTCACAGCCATCATCTGCATTCCTGGAACTCGTCTGTTCCGCCGAGTCACCAGAACCAAACACGAATGGTGAATTGCCTCAAAGCTACCACGCAAGACAACCGCCTTCAACATCAATGACACTGGACAAGACCGAAGGGTTGCACAGCCACCCGCCTAATCAAGATCCTGACGCCCCAGCTACCAACACAACCCCCGATGAGGGACAGAAGCAACAGCTATCTGCCTTCAAAGGCCTCGGTCTTCTGGACCGCTTCCTAGCCTTGTGGATTTTCCTCGCAATGGCTGTTGGCATCCTTCTGGGCAACTTTGTCCCAGAGACGGGGCCAGCCTTGCAAAAGGGCAAGTTTGTCGGTGTTTCAGTGCCCATTGGTACATCTCTCCCGCTTGAACCCTTGATAGCTGAAACTGACGCTTGCTCAAGCCGTCGGTTTACTCGTCATGATGTATCCGATCCTCTGCAAGGTGCGATACGAGTCGCTGCACGAGCTCCTTTCCCACAGGGACATGTGGAAGCAGATCTGCTTTAGCATCTTGATCAACTGGATTCTCGCCCCCTTCCTCATGGTCAGTCCCTATCACATCCCTTTGCCACAGTATATTGACGTCTTAGCTTTCTCTCTCTTGGGCTTTCCTCCCTGACAAGTCGGAACTTCGCACCGGTCTTATTCTCGTGGGCTTGGGGAGATGTATTGCAATGGTTCGTCAGACGCTCGCAACTGCAGCATCACTGATAACACCTTTCCTCCAGGTCCTCATTTGGAACCGTCTTGCTGGCGGAAACGACGAATACTGCGCCATACTCGTCGCCATCAACTCGATACTCCAGATGGTCCTCTTTGCCCCCTTGGCTGTCTTCTTCATCCGCGTAATCAGTCACGAGTCCGGTACGATTGATATATCCTACAGCGTTGTCGCTACGAGTGTGGCTGTCTTCCTGGGCATCCCCCTTGGAGCCGCTGTCGTCACGAGAATTGTCCTTCGTAGGGTCGCTGGAGCAGATTGGTATCAACAGACCTTTCTCAAGTTTCTCGCACCCTGGTCCCTCATCGGCCTACTCTACACCATCCTCGTGCTGTTCGCGTCCCAGGGCCGACAGGTTGTTCACCAGGCTGTGTCGGTCGTGCGGGTAGCCGCACCGCTGATTGTGTACTTTGTGGTCATCTTCTTCGTCACGCTGTGGATCAGCAGACTCCTCGGCTTCCGGTTCCCAATGGTGGTTACGCAGAGCTTGACCGCTGCGAGCAACAACTTTGAGTTGGCCATCGCTGTGGCGGTGGCGACGTTTGGCCCTGACAGCGATCAGGCGTTGGCATCCACTGTTGGGCCGCTCATCGAGGTGCCGGTGTTGGTGGGCTTGGTGTAGGTATGCTGTCCGCTGGATGGCCGACAGGTGGGGTTGGAAGTAGTGAGCCAACTTGGCTGGACAATGCAGTCGGGGATCTTTACTGTTTAAAGTCTCTTGCTGCAGATAAGAGGCATCAGCAGCCGCGCCAAAGAACACAGTTTTTACACAACAACAGCATCTCAACAAACCCAATGCTGCATTACACCGAAAGTCGGGGATCTTCTGATGGCTTCTATGGGTTGGTCATGATGGTCCATGAGCTGGTGTCCTTGACAGAGCAGCAGTTACTGTCAACGGGCAAGAACATGGCCCCTGCTTGAGCGAGTTTGAATCAATAATAAAGACTTAAACAATATAGGTTATCTATCGAAAGCATTGAAAAGAACATGAAGGCAAGTCCCCGGTCGTCTTTGATCCTCGACCACCCCTATGCATGCTTCTCCTTGCGCAGCATCTGCTCTGCAACATCAAGCCCCGTCATCTTCTTGATCATGCCATCAAACATCCCATGGGGCAAGACCGTACCCACTCGCGCAAGCCAGGCCGATTCCCCCCTCCAGATGACGCTCGGTGGGTTCGTCTTTAGTAGATCGCCCACGACCGCATCCGCCCAGTCCTTGGCCGACAGACCCTGTCCCTCGAACCCGGTCTGCGTCATCGCCTTTTCCATCACCTCCCCCGCCGGCTCCCATATCGACCCCTTTGGTAGACGAGTTCTGCTGGGCCCCTGCATGTTCTTGACCAAGTTTGTCCTGACGACGCCCGTCTTCAGCTCAACGACTCTGATGCCGAATGCCTGAAGCTCCAGACGCATCGAGTCGGATAGCATGGCGAACGCGGCCTTGGACGAGTTGTAGACGGCTTGGAACGGTATCGTGGCGACTGCCGCGATGGACGTGTGGTTCACAACCATGCCTTGGGGGGACTTTAGCAGCAGCGGGAGGAATGCCTGCGTCACGGCGATGTGAGACCACACGTTCAGGTCGTACAGCTTCTTCGCGTCGGAAATGTCAAGGTCGGAGACGGGCATCACGTACTGCCCGCCAGCGTTGTTGATCAACATGTCGAGGGTGGGCACGTGGCTGACGCATTCGGCGATGGACGACTCGGACTGCACGTCGAGCGTGAGGGTCTGGATGCCCCGGGAAGACACCTCTTGCATCTTTGCGGGATTCCGAGCCGTCGCGTACACGTGCAGACCGGCGTGGTGCAGGGCGATGGCGAGGGCGGCACCCATCCCGCCGTCTGAACAGCCGGTTATGAGCACGGCTCGCTTCGGGGTTTGCGGATCATTGGCCATGGTGGCAGCGATAAGACGAGTGTTGACAAGAGAAGGGAAGAGAGTGCGATGGTTTACATGGAATTGGCTGAAGCGTCCCCAACCCTTTAAGCATGAGCGATAACGTTATCCCCAACGTTATACCAGGTGCCCCGGCCCCCTTGGATTCGTCAACTGGCAGCCCATCTTGGCAATAGTTGTAAGCCAGAGCTTACTTGACGAGGATTACAGGCATCATCTTCACACATTGTGGTGCTGTTTGATGCGGTTTCTCCCAAGTTGCACCGACTGGCTGCCGCTCGGCCCAACATCAGCCCGACTCGGGGCAGAAATGTCCCAGCCCGTAAGCCGAACCCCGATTCTCATGTTCCACCAGAGCCGGGTAGTCTGGCGGTATCAGCTTGCCGAGTCATGTTGATTTGATCAATGTCCAAGCCCTTGAGGATGCCTATCTAGAAGGAGCAGTAGACCCAGCTATATTCCGGAGTCAGGCTTAAGTTTACTGCAAGTCGGCATAACAGTATCTGCACCACGAAGAATATTTTGCTCTAGCGTAGCATAGGTGATGGAGCTTCTTTGAGAGGTTTAATCCAAGGCGGCACTTATTCGTATAGAAGGATGAATAACGTGCCGCAATAACGTGGGTCACCCATT
>JABFEP010000172.1:0-12031 GCA_013618265.1 Fusarium albidum
TTGACACGGGGGTCTATTTTTGTGTATACCAAAATTTAGATTTTGTATGGGAGCATCGAAATTTTGGTGATGCATTAGGTGGGGCTATGCATTAGGTGGTGCTGGATGGTAGCCACGTCTCACAGTCTCGGTGTGGGCCATCGTACTGATCAAGTCAAAGAACTTGGGCCCGTAGGTAAGGCTCATGGGCGCGACAAGAGGATCGTCGGTCGTGTAAGACACGTATCCATCAAAGTCGGGGTCATAGGTCGCTCTATCCTGCGTTGTACCACCAATGCGGATCGGCATCTTCCTGCCGTACCGGTATATCTTATCGAAGTGGTTCATGCATGGGAGAGCCAGCGAGATGTTGGTCATGTATGACGGCCACATGAAGAACTCGAAGCTGGCATTCTGAGTTAGTAGGCCATACATAGCAGTCCGAGACTCATTTACTTACGAGGCTCCGATGGGTGACGGGTCCAGCGCAATAGCTTGCTTTGGCTGGACTGCCGGCACCGCGAAGCGAGGAGAGTCGGCGGCGGCGGCACTGCCCAGAGCGAGAAGTGTGAGATATTTCAAGCAAAGCATCTTGCGACGAGTGATGAAGAATCAGGTACCCTAGATTATCCCTCGAACCCAAGGTGAGATTCAAGACTTTTTAAGCTCAAGAGCCAAGACTCAAGTTCATCGGCTATCATTGTGCCGAAGATGAGGCCTGTTCTGGATTCGGACCCAGAGACTCGGTTTCCCCGGACGCTTTTGCGGAGGATCAACCAGCCTACCCCATTCGAGTACCAACGCCGTGGTCAGGTGCTCAAGGAGCTGGACCGACGACGATTGACTGATCAGTTCTGTCGTCTAGCTTCTTGGCTTCAACCCATGCTCGGGGTGAGACGTCCCGTGTTGGGCCGTGTGGCGCCTTGTCAACACCGCCAAGGCCGACTGGAAGCCGTCCTTCGGCCCAACATGACCCGATGCCGCTGCCTCTGACGTATGAATGCAAATAAGACTGCGACTGACAGGCCACCAATCCCCCAACTCGTTGGCCTTCACGAGTTCGTCATTATTCAGTTCCGTTCACCATGGCAGCCGAGACCTTTGACAGATCGTGGATGTGGCACCCTTCGTTCCGCGAGGATTCCACGTCCACGGCAGGACGTTTCGTCCATTTCCGGAAGAAGGTCTTTGTTGATAACCAACCTCCCAAGTCACTACGGATCCAGATCACTGCCGATACGAGATACAAGCTCTACGTCAACTCCCAGTTAATAGCCTATGGGCCCGTCAAAGGCGATGCGAACCTCTGGTTCTACGACGAGGTCGACTTGAGTCAATATCTACGGACGGGAGAGAACCGCGTGGCCGTCCATGTTCTGAGACTGTTTCACGGATCCCAGTATGGTACCAGTTTCCCACGTCTAGGGTCCGGGGGCGTCAAGATCAGGACAGTTGTCCACGACGACATTTGGTCTCCGCAGATCGAGAGCAGCACCCTCTGGGAGACTGCCATTGACCCTTTTACGATGCTCCCCGTCGATCAGGCCGAAGACGACTTTCTTCATGTCTATGAGAGAGAGTCTGGAGGTGCCACCTTTCTCGAATGGGTTTCCGCCTCTCTCCTCCGATATCAAAGTTCGACAGGTGTTACGGCGCCATGGAAGCTCTCGCCTCGTCTGATACCGACAATGAGCAGGGAAAGAGTCCAGTTGGCCGCGGTTCACAATATAGAGAGCTCTGTACCCGCAGACACTTGGAGCGCAGCGTTGGTCCAGCCGGGAGTAGACGGCGTCAACATTCACCTGCCAGCTGGCACAAGTCACCAGCTCGACCTCGCGGCTCCGCATCACATGACGGCATTCATCCGATTTCGATTCAAACGGCCTGAGACGGGGGGAGGCTCCATGTCTGTGACATACTCTGAGAGTTACGAAGATACCCCCGAGCTGGTCCCGTACCTCCGTCGAAAGGGAGACCGTTGCGACACGAGCAAGCTCTTGATCGGGCCTCGAGACACTTATATTCTCAGAGGACAGGACGGGAAGCTGGACCTGGGATACTACGAGGATGAGGATGAGACAGAAGTCATCATGCCGTTCCATTGGCGTACCTTTCGCTTCATCCGACTCAGCATCCAGGTTGGCTCATCAGAACTCGTATTCGCCGGTCTTGACATCGACATGGTTCGGTACCCTCTGAACGTCCTGTCTCGCTTCAAGACAAGCTCTGAAGATGCCGCCGCAGAGAGGCTGTACCAGACCAGCATAACAACTCTGCGAAACTGCATGCACGATGGCTACGAGGACTGTCCGTTCTACGAGCAACTCCAATACGCCATGGATACACGCAGCTCGGCCCTCTTCACGTACTACTCTTCTGCAGATGACTGTCTGGCTAGACAAGCCATTATACAGCTGCATAGCTCCTTCCAGCCTCGCATTGGGTTGACGGCAAGCCGGGTACCCTCTAACCAGCTGCAAATCATTCCCCATTTCTCCCTCTACTGGGTGTGCATGGTTCATGACCATTTCACCTTTTACGGCGACCGGGACTTTATCCGGCCTTTCCTCCCTGTTGTAGATGCTGTTCTCGACTATTTCCATGCAAGGATCGACAGGAAATTCGACCTCGTCTCGCTGCCGAATACAGAGGGCGTCTGGAACTTTCACGACTGGACCGAGCAGTGGCGGCCATACGGGATTCCGCCGTCGGCCATCAAATCTGGAATCTCGACATACACCAACAGCCTTTACTCTTACACACTCAAGAAGGCATCACAGCTGCAGCTTGAATGTGGCAGTCGACCATCCCTGGCTAAAGAGTATGTCCTCCGAGCGAACCGCATTACCGATGCAGTGAACCGGCATTGCTTCAACGGACGGCTCTTCACCGACAGTCTAGCCGCAACCTCGAACCCCGAGCTAGACTGCAGCCAGCACAGCCAGGTCTGGGCGGTGCTCAGCGGAGCAGTCAGCGGTGTCGACGCTCAGAAGCTGCTGAGACGCAGCACCGACTGCCTCATCAAGACATCCCTGTCCATGTCGCTGTACGCTCTCCGCGCCCTGAGCATCGCCGGAGGTTCTCTGTACGACGACTTGTTCCATGGCTTTTGGCAGCCGTGGCACAAGCAGCTTGCCTTGGGCTTGACGACGTGGGAGGAGGATGACGTCTCGCACCGCTCCGACTGCCATGCTTGGGGCTGTGCTCCCATTTACGAGTTTCTAGCCGAGGTGGCGGGCGTTAAGCCGGCCAAACCAGGCTGGAAGGAGATGGAGTTTTCTCCCCGACTCGAGCTGTATCAATCACTTGATGCAACAGTGCCTTTTCCCGCAGAGGGTAAAGTTGCATTGGCCAAGGTTATCTGGGCAGAGGCCTCGGATGGCGAGATGCGGGTGTCGCTTAGTATTGTTGGGTTGTCTAGGCCAATTCCTGTGCACGTGAAGCTACCGGGACAGTCGGTCATGCTTGTGGATGGTTCAGAGCATATGAGATTCACTTGTAGGCGTTCTTAGATACAGAGGTAAAAATAGATACAGACTTGATTTATAACCATCCCCATGCGTCAGCTGAGCTCGGAAGCATCGTACTGATACGCCGACGACGCAAACAAGGGCACGCGGAACCAGGCATCCGACGTCTGTTGCGGCATGTCAAAGCAAAGCTCGCCCGGGAAGACGGTGAGAAAATCATGAGATCGGTCCAGGGCCATCAAGTCAGGATTTGGATTCTCATACATTGGCACGGGCTGGTCCTGGCTCATGGTACCACGCAGCATGGGATCTGGTCGAGATTGATCTTCCAGGTGAGACGTCGGGACTCGCAGGTCAGCCATGAGCTGAAGAATGGTGCCCCCTACGCCCGCCTCCAAGTCCGAGATGGCCTGGTGGAGGAGCCGGGCGTAGGTGGTGCTGATCTGCCAGAAGCGGCCTAGCTTGACAAGGAAGCCAGAAAAGAGAGAGAGCATGGCACTGGGCTGCTCCTTATCCTGTAGGGCCGTGTATCTCTGTATGACCAGGTACCGTGCCGCCACCCATATCGACCATGCAAAGGGCCAGCCAAGCTTGTCGCTGGCATGGCCGGTGGCCCTGCCGACGATCTGGGCCATGGCCTCGACGCTGCGCTGACAACCCTCCTGGCATCGCTGACGAACATCGGCGGGGACTTCCAGCTGGAGATTCCCAGCCGCCGAGGCAGCTGCCAGGCCACTGATGTAGATGACGAGGCCATGGAAATAGCCGTGCAGCATAAAGAGCCCGGGTCGAACAGCCTTTGCCGGGTGCTCCGTGGCTGCATCACCGTCATGCCAGAGCAGAGGTGATGGCAGGGCTTGCATCCAGTCGTTTAGCTCGGTCAAGGTCTTTTGCAATTCTTCCAACCAGTACGCCAGCGACTCTTGGCTCTGCACCAAGGTCACGTAGTTGACGTGTACGCTGTGCACCTTGCGGGACAGGTCAAGGAGTTCCAGCTGGTAGCTGAAGATAAAGGCCGGCTCGTTCGGCTCTGATGGACTCTCCCGCCAGACCTGCTCTCGAGAGGGCAAAAAGTGCTGCATGTGGTCATTGCTGAGCGTCGACGGATGATTGGTCGTGATGCAGATGTAGCAGTCGATGGCGTAGATCGCCCAGAATAGACGCTGTCGGGAGATGCGATCCGCCTTGCTCAGCGACTCGCCGCTCTCAGCCGTCGACGTTCGGAATATCAGACCATCCGTGTTGTTGAGCTGAACTGCCAGCTTTGTCGCCACTGCCAGAGCACCCCAGACCTGCGGACCGTGGGTCATGCCCGAGAGGTCGACGACCAGCACAGTCAGCACCTCGAGGGAACTATACGAGGGCTCTTCTAGCACGTCGATAAAGATTCTCCTCTTCGAGTACTTCCAGAATGAATCGCTCGAGACCTGGTCGAGCCGGGAGTCGAACGAGTAGGGCAGCGACACCCCAAAGAGAGCATAGTAGAGCAGCGACGGCTCGTCCATGGAGCCCAGGTCGGAGTAGACGCGCTGGATGGACAGGAAGGGGAACCATGGGTGGATGTGGCGGAAATACAGCGCCGTCAGTGACAGCAGGAGGTCGGTAGGGGGCTGCCGCTCCTTGACTCTGCCAGTCCGCTCATGCGTGGCTGACGTCGTCTCTCGCCCAGAGGCAGCCTCGGTCGGGGGGACTTGGGCCAGAGAGTTTGTCCCAGGGTCAGCACGAAGGGCTCGTAGCTCTGCTTCCAGCTTTTCTGACGGCCCAGTCAGTCATCGAACGAAGCAAAGCCACGGGAATTCAGCTCTCACCAATCTTGTCTTCCAGGACCTGACGGTGGCCTGCAGGGAACCCTGGCTTCCGACGACCGACGTATTCACAGTCAACCTCGGCTCCCTCGCAGCGTTGACAAGAAGGCAATTGGCGATCGCATCTGGTCTTGCGCTGCTTGCACCGTTCGCATCTACCAATCATTAGCTGGGGCGACAAAGTTGGAGCGGGTGCAACGTACGACGTGGTGTTTCGGGCCATGTTGTGCCGTGGGCCAGGGTCAGACTGTATGGAAGTGGCCCGGCAGAGTGTTGCAGAACTCCACTGTTGTCGGGGCATGTTGGCCCTTAAATGGTGGGTGAACATGGCGCGTGATATCCATCGAGCTTCCCCAGCTTCTCCGCACCCACGCGTCAGGGGTCTGATAGGTGCATTCCTTTCGGCCAAGCTGAGCCCGAGGACAGAACATGCGGTCACTCAAAGTATATACAGCCACCTGGGTCCACTGCCATGATGACTTATATCCATATCACCTTGACGACTCATCACTCTTGACTATTTCTAACTTGACCATGTCGTCTCCAAACCCTCACCAGGACACGGTCCTGCAGTCCTCGCCTGTCGACACGGCGCGCTGGTGGAAATGCCACAACCTCCGAGCCCTCAACTTTCTCATGATCGTCCCACTGCTGTCCATCTTTTCTCAAGGGTTTGTCTGTCGATGCTGTCATATTCTCGACTAACCAGAACAAACGCAGCTTTGACGGGAGCATGATGAATGGTCTCCAGTCCGTGACGCATTGGCAGACGTACTTTGGGACTCCCACCGGCGCCTTGCTCGGCTTCTTCAACGCCGCGTACCCCCTTGGTGGAATCGTGGGCACGTTTTTAATCTCGCCCATGGCCGACACCTTTGGCCGACGAGTTGGTCTCGCTACTGGAGCTGCTCTGTGCTGTGTCGGCGCCGCTGTTCAGGGCGCTGCCATCAACATCGCCATGTTCATCATTTCGCGTGTCATTATCGGAGCAGGCAGTGTCGTCGTCGCCGGGGTGGGTGCCCCCTATATCACCGAGATTGCGCACCCGGCCCAGCGCAGTACCGCGACAGCTCTCTTTCTCACATTCTACTCTGTTGGGTCTATCGTTGCCGGCTGGTGCACCTTTGGCACCTTTCGAATCGACAGCACGGCTTCGTGGCGCATCCCGTCGGCTCTTCAGGGACTGCCGTCCATCATCCAGCTGCTCTTCATATGGTTCGTCCCCGAGTCCCCTCGTTGGCTCGTCAGCAAAGGCCGTAACGAAGAGGCCCTCGCCATGCTTGCCAAGTACCACGGTGAGGGCAACGCTTCTGATCCCGTGGTCCAGTTCGAGTACACCGAGATCCTCGATGCCTTGAGTGCCGAGGCTACCAACCAGAACAACGTCTTTACCTTTCTCCGCGATCTCGTCAGCACCCCCGGTAACCGCAAGCGAACCTTCATCATGGTCTGGGCTGCCATCTGCTCGCAAATGTCGGGTAATGCTTTCGTGTCGTATTACCTCTCGCCTATCCTGCACTCGGTCGGCTTAAAGTCAGACCTCCAGCAGACTCTCATCAACGCCACCAACCAGATGCTCTCGTGGTTCAGCGCCATCTACTTTGCCACCCTGCCGGCAAAGGTCGGTCGCCGCAAGCTCTTCCTGTGGTCTCTGTCGGCGATATGGATCATCGTCATCTGCATCACGGCTGGCAGTGCTGTCTTCGCCAACGACTCTAGCAACAAGGCCGCCGCCTATTCTGTCGTTGCGTTCCTCTACCTCTTCTCACCCGCATATAATCTGGGCTTCAATGGCAACCTCGGCCTCTACATCCCCGAGATTCTTCCCTACCGTCTCCGCACCAAGGGGCTGTCCTTCTTCTACTTTATTCAATTTGCCTTTATGATGCTCTCCACCTTCACCGTCCCTATTGGCTTGGAGGATATCGCCTGGAAGTTTTATATCATCTTTATCGTTTGGGTCATGGTCGAGTTTATTGGTATTTTCCTCGTCTTTCCGGAGACAAAGGGGCCGACTCTAGAGGAAATTGCCTTTATCTTTGATGGACCGGCTGCTGCTATCAGCAATCTCGCCGATTCGTTGGATAGCAGCAAGACGTCTCATTACGTTGAGCATACTGGTGCCAAGGAGTCTGTTTAGGACCCTGGCCGAGCTATGAATCGAGTCATGTATTGCCACAGCAGCATTTACACAAGGATCTTGTCTTAATTAATATCACTGATAATATTATCCCAGTATACCTATCCATGTTAGCCAACTCCGACATCAATACCGACTATATTCTCACCCAGTCAATAGAGTTCATGTCCAGCCAATGGGTATTAGCTGCCCATTCCTGGGAGGGCTCATTCCTAGAACCACCAGCCAAGTCAGATAGTTGCGCACTGGAAACGTCAGACGCTACTCGGTGGATGATGAATGTGACCTCACTGCAGATTCTGGAGAGCTGTGTATGCCTTTGCGCACACGGGACTTGATTCCTGGAGTGACTCGATGCGCCGAACAGCAGCATCAAACAACGCCTTGTGAGACGTCGTCGTATCTACCTGGCCAGGCTTGTCCATGAGGCAAGCCGCCAACGCGACTGCGCCTTGGAGCGCGTTGAAGCTCGTCATGCCCTTGGCTAGCCACCGATAGGGACGGAGGATGGGAAGCTCACATATCTGCCGGTGGAGGTCTAGCAGGGCGATGCTGGACTGAAGATACTTTTCTCTTGAAGCGGAGAGAAATCGGGGGGATTGGGAATGGTAGAACGGGCGATGGATTAAAAGATATAGCTGGTGCGCGTATGTCTCAAGGATACACCAATAGGCATAACTTGTTGGGTCTAAAAGACTCGGGGATCCATCAGGGAGGAATACAGAATTCCACTGCTGCTGCTCGGTTGCGATGAGAGTGTCGTAGTGATCCATGGAGGCTTTATCGGTTATTGAAGCACCAGAGAGCCGGGAACATATCTCAGTCGATAGCTCAAAGAGACGGATCTTAAATCCCGTGAGAGTCATACTGGTTGGTCGGCTCGAGGGTTCCCGGATCTTGTCCTCCTCGATGTCGGAATCATTCACATCTGCAGGCGCGGTGGCCAAGGTGTTGAGCAGGAACGACATGCTGACGTCCCGAAATAGGATTCCTTGATATGTGTGAAGCATGAGAATGCCGGCCCAGCACCGCCGTCGCCTCTGTTGCTCGATGCAGTTGAGATTCTGGGAATCCACGTTGCAGCGCAGCGCGATTCCTATGTTGAGAGCGACACCGAGGAAGACCCACCCCCGATCAACACCTTCGCTGTGGCATATCTCGTAGATCATGACCAACAGGGCTTCGAGTGTGTTCAGGTCGTAGCGCACCATGAACCGGGCCTCTGAAAGACAGGTGAGTGCGGCGCTGCGGAGCTGGAGGGACACGTCGCAGGCGGGCATATCGGGACTTGCCGGTCGGTAACCATCCAGGATCGGATCCCCAGCATCCAGCGTATGGATCGCCGAGGAGCAGATGACGAAGAGCAGAGCTAGCCACGGCAGTGACGTCCGCGCCGGCTCTCGAGTGAAGTTGGCGTATTGCTTCTGAAAGGTTGGACCGTGGAGAACATGAAACAGTGGAGCCTGGTATGCAAAGTACCTCGAGATGAGGTAGTCACGGACAGGACTCGAAGGGAGCATTCCCAGCAGCTCATTCATGGGCACCGGAGGGCCGAATGCGAACCGGTCCAGCGTAGGGGTTCCTGGTCCAGGAGCACATTCATCGTGGCCAAAGGCGGGTCGCTCAAGCATTGCGTTTAACGAGGCGACCCTGTCTGGATGCTCTTCACGAGGTGATGGTCGGCTCTCTGTCCCAGGAGGATTCGGTGGCGTAGATCGGAGATGGTCTGTTGCTGAGCTAGCCGACGGACCGGCTGAGCCATGGGCGAGTGACAAAGTCTCGGGAATAGTTTCCGGCACATCAACCACAGGCACCACTGGCAGAGCTTCGTGGGTTCCCCGAAAAGTGCAGGCTGGCTCACATTCCCGCCGCGTGCAAGTACCGCAAGGTTGTTGGCGGTCGCATCGGAGCTTGGCATTTCTGCATGGCACGCAACTCAGACGTTTTCGTGGTCGCCTGTGCGGCACTCCCTTTCGGGTAGATGACGGCCTCTTGGCAATCTGGGCCGGTTCGGACATTTGGAATAACGACAAGTGTCGGAGGAAAAGGAGTGTAATGTGGTCGGAGATGCGGAGAATAAAGTCTTCGGTCTACCCTACGGAGATATCGGGTAAATTGACACATTTCTCCACTTTATATCTCCGTCAGAACCTCCTACTTCGGCCGGAGTCTCGGAAATCTCGCCCTTGCTCCGACCACCCTCCCACACTGCCGGTCCCGGCGCCTAAACCACCGTTGCTAGCTATTGTGAGCTCGTATTCCTACATCCAGTCGCCCTCTCAACCGGGTCTAGAACCATCATGACCCCCTTTTGGTTCCACATTTCCAACTCCTCTACCCCTGATGCTCATCAACGGCCCGATTCTCCAAGCTCTGCAAACCCGTCTTGTGCTCCTTGTGGTCCCGGCTCATCTTCTGCTGCTTGATGAGAAAGCTCGTCAACAGCCCAACCCCTGCAAGGCCAGCAAACACGATGTACATGTTTCTCATGGCTGTCAAGTACGCCCCTCTCACAAGGCGACTCTCCCCTGCTTCGAGGCTCGTGACGGCAAAGACGTTTGCGGACGCACTGTCGCCGGCGAACTTTTCTGTCAGCTCCGGGCCAAGAACAGTTGCCAGTTGCGCCTGCTGGCTAGCCATGACGTTGTTGAACACGACACCACCGATGACGATGGACACTGCGCCGGCCAACTGGCGCATGAAGCTGTAAGCTGACGTGACGGATCCAACCTCATGCTGTTCGACGTTGTTCTGGAGCGCGATGAGTGGCGACTGGTAGTTTGGGCCAAGACCAATTCCAGCAATAATCTGATAGACGATGATCTTGGCGAGGTTGCGGTCCAGAGGCAGATTGACGAACAGGCCAAACCCAAGTGTGGTGCCAGCCATGCCAGCACTAATGATCCAGACATAATTGCCGGTCCTTCGGATGATGAATCCCGAGGCTGCTGAAATGATGCACATGCCCATGAGGAAAGGAAGGATATAGACTCCTGACATGAGGGCAGAGGTGGCAAGGGCACCTTGAAAGTACAAAGGCAGCCAGTAGGATCCTGAAGTCGAGACCATGGCGTGGCAGAATGCGGTGGTGAAGGTCCCAGCATTGGAACGATTGGTGAATAACTGGAGAGGAATGATGGGGTACTCAGCGTATCGAGCCTCGATAATAATAAAGAGGCCCGTCAGGATAAATCCGAATACCAGCAGAATGATGACGGCAGGCGAGTTCCATGGGTAAGTAACTCCGCCAAACTCGAGGCCCAAGAGCAATAAGATGGTGCCACCTATAATAGCCAGACTGCCAAGCCAGTCGACGGCTTTGAGCCCGTCAGCCACTGGCGTGCGCGGGTTGTGGAGCTTGAGTGTAAAGTAGAGCACAACCATGCCAGCTCCCGATATCGGGAGGTTGATGTAGAAGATCCATCTCCACGAGGTCTGAGACGAGATCACGCCACCGACGAGGGGCCCGATGGCACTCGAAATCCCCCATATGGCACCAACAAGGCCGTAGTAGAAACCGCGCTCGCGGACGGAGAAGAGGTCCCCGATGCAAATGTTGACCAGCGTGTTCACGCCGCCTCCACCGATGCCTTGAATTGCACGGGCACCGAGGAGCATGTTCATGTTGACAGATGTGCCGCAAAGGAGGGATCCGGTCCAGAAGATGCCAATTGTCGCCAACAGGATGACCTTGCGGCCCCAGATATCCGAGAGCCTGCCCCAGACGGGCGAACACGCCGCGTTGGCCAAGACGTAGGTGGCACCGATCCAGACGTAGCCAGTGCTGGACTGTAGGTCTTGGGAGATGGTCGGGGCGGCGGTTGCGACAATGGTAACGTCCAGACTGGAGAGGAAGAGGGCGAGCATCAACGAGCTGGCGAGGATGCTGGTTTCGAGCCTGGAGCGTTTTTCAGAATCTTTAAGACAGGGAGATGCTAGCTCTTGTGGTTGAGCAGCTATCTCTACGTCGTCTGTGAGAAGCTGGCTGGGTTGACTGTCTGTCTGAGCAGACTCCTTCTTAGTTGTAGGTGCAGGCATTGGATGGGAGAGTATTGTTTAAGAAAGGTGTTGAAATGGATAGAAACGTTAGACTGACAACCTCTTAAAAGGAGGAGGGACTGAGTTAAAGATATAAGCACCTGGCACTGATTGATAAGTGCTTGACCTGGGTCCCTGTCGGCTATAGCGGCTGCGATTAACTATTACATATAACGTACATGATAAGCTTGCGCCGCATCCAAGTATGCGCCGCACTTTTCCATCTTTCACAACACTCTCAATCAATTGATCAATTCCTCAACCACCCACAATGCCTGACACCAATACTGAGGCTAGAACCCTTCTTGCACTTCAAGCCCTTCAAAATGATCCAAAACTAAGCATCCGACGCGCTGCTAAGATCTACAAAGTCGATGACCGAAGGCTCCGTCGCCGCCAGAGTGGGATTTGTGGCCGGGGTGGGTGCCTCAGGCCCCCACACCCCTCCTTGTTCAGGCTGACTTCCCGTCTGGCCCACAGACTTAGCATCACACACATCACACACCCTTCCTTCCGCACACGCCTGTCCACAGGATTCAATCGCGTCGCGATTGGATTCCAAAGTCGCCTCGACCTGAATTCGCGAGGATTTCCTCCCC
>JABFEP010000173.1:0-27519 GCA_013618265.1 Fusarium albidum
TGTCTGGTGAAGCAGCCGAGAGGATAAAACAAAAGTCGACCAAGACGTGGTGTAGCCCTCCCAAGTGGTAAAAACAGTAGTGGTAGCAGCAAGTGGTAATAATTGTAGTAGTAACATGTAGTGAAGGAGATGTGTACTGTAATGCGAGGTCGAAAGGATCATAACGAAGCCAACAAAATCCAGATAAAACGCCCTGATGATGCGAGTTGCTTCCGCTGCCGCCGTTCTCGGTCAATCTTGCTCGGTCGAATCCGTCGTCCTCTTCGCACGGGTTGAATATCCCTGGAATAGACTTCCGATGCCGTCTCTCGAGTTCTCTCTCCCTCTCTTCGTCCGTACTCAAACATGATGATCTCCCGTTCCAATCTTTTTGTAGCCCATCATCGTCGGGGTCGCTTCTCACGCTCGCTCGATAGTCCGCCAACTCCTTCTTCGCTTCTTCTCTTTCGTCCTCGCTCGTCTCGTCCCTCGCGACGATCTTCTGGCCGCAACCCTCCGTCTCGCTGTCCTCCGCGTCCTGCTCTGCTGGTTCCCCAATCTTCGCCACCTCGGATGCCCTGGCCGTCACCTCGATGCCGGCTCTCCCGTCCCTGTACCAGATCTCTGCCGCTGCTGGGAGGTCCCATCGGCTCACGTCCACTATTGCTCTGCTCTCTCGTTGAGCGTCTTGACTCTCGCTCTTCCCTGCCGCCTTCGCCAGCTCCTGAACGGCGGTCTCGATACTCGCGGTGCTCCTTGCTCTCGCGTTCTCGACCAGGAGTTCGTTCTCGCTCTCGCTCTCGCTCACGGCTGCTTCGGCGTGAGGGACGGTTTGAACGACTTTCCCGATCGCGACGGCTTCGTTCATGCTCGTTACGACCAGATGGCTCATCTCCGTTGGGAGGCCCTCGAATCGATGATTCGTGCCGGATAGGGTCTTGACGTTCCTGAACCGGGGCGGTCACAGGGGAGCCCCCAGTCAGTACTTGGGCGTCAGAGTTACCAAGCATCTGCCGCGGCTGGCTTCGCCGAACACTGCCATTTCGATTCATTTCTGGCATGTTCGCCTGTGCTTGCTGCAATGTGCTGTTGATGCCGGCCAATTGTCTTCTACCGCCGCCATTGCGGGATCGCTCATTGGAAGAGGCTGGTCCCGTCGGTACGCTGCTATCGCCCGCTGGAGACCCAGAGTAGTTGCCAGATGGCTGTCGAGGGCCTGGAGCGGGGTTTCTGTCAGGCGTATTTGTTGTAGGCATCGACTGACGACCATGGCCATGGCTGTGGCCGTGACCATGTGGCGGTGGTCCAGGTGGGGGAGGAGGAGGAGGCAGCGAGTTCCCAATCTGTGCAAGCCGTTCAGGGTGAACTCCTGAGGGAGTCGCGTTGGTTGACGCTGGAGACGGGATGCCTTGGCTAGGTCCAGCATTTCTAACTCTGCCTTGGGGCCCACTGCCAGGCGTGCTAGACGGCGTTACAGGCCCCGTGTTTTGTTCGTACCCGCCTCGCCGTCCTCTGTTGGACGAGGGTCCCGTCGGGGGAGCCCTATCTGGAGTGGGCGGCCGCTCAGCCTCTGGGCCTGTGAAGCGGTTGTCCATCCGGCCTGGCAGAGCCTGTGGTCCACCGTGACCGCCTCTTGCCGACGAACGTCCACGACCTCTGGGGCCGTATGGAATGTCGGCCACGTTCTGTATCGCGTTGAGGCGCCCATAGGTCTCGTCTTGATGAGGGGGCTTGTATTCTGGTTCCGGACCACGCGAAGAGGAGCTATGGAAGCCCGAGGCGTCGCGGCCTTTGTTGGGAGGCGCCCTCTCTGCCGCTTCCCGATCCAGTGGTCGTTCTCCGCGGTAGTTGCTTGGCATTGGAGAGCGATCCCGTGGATCCATTCCTGAAGTGCGGTGATCGACTGCATAGTTCCGATCATGCCGGTCGTCACGACTGCCTTCTGGCGGACCGCTTTCATGTCCGTAGCGAGTGCCTCGGCGAGGAGAATGACCGCGTGAGCTACGCTCGCGTCCCTCATCTCTTGGTGGACGAGACGGCGTGCTATCTCGGTTCTCCATCAAGGCCGCCCGTTCGGGGTTGACACCCTCCATCGGCTCGTTGGGAGCACTCTTACGGCTCCTACTGGGCCGATCAGAATCGGGCGCACGAGCCCGCTCAGAATCGGTTGCGAGCAAGGCTGCTCTCTCTGGGTTGATGTGGGCTTCGGGCGCTTCAGCAGCGGCTGCAGGCACCGCAGGAGTTGGTGCAGGTGAATCGTTCAAACGGTCTTGATCGTGTCCCTTGTTGCCCCTAGACTCTCTGGGTCGCTCCCGGTCGTGCTCACTGCGACGAGCGGGCATATCAGGCCTTGTTGATTCACGGCTGTGGTCCTGGCCTCGGCGTTCCGAGTAATCGCGTGGCCGATCCGGCCGAGCGGGCTCATAAGTCCGGGGATCACGCTGGTCACGTACTTCCCGGTGGTCTCGGTTATCGCGAATGTCTCTGGCCTCCCGCTGGTCTCTGGTCTCGCGAGGATCACGCGTCTCACGCGTCTCACGTGTCTCTCGGGGCTCACGGGGATCTCGAGCACGTGGATCGCGCGGCTCCTTAACATCGCGACGATCATGTCCTCGAGGCTGGCTGAATCGCTCAGGGGTATGGGCATAGGGACCGGGGATAGGAACATCGGGTCTGCTCGGGAGCGTATGAGGTGGGCGATCTGGGAGCGTATTAGGCCTGGGATCGCCTTTGGGACCATTCAGGCTAGAGGAAGGCCCAGAGTTTGCGGTTGAAGTGCGAGGGCCTGCGGGGGTCGAGTCTCGTTTGTTCGTCTCCCTGGCCGGTGTGGGCCTGGCCGGCAACGAGTCCTTTAGCGTGCTGTTGGCCTTTGTCGGATCAGTTGCTGGCGTCTTGTCCTTAGCGTCCTTGACCTCTCCGTCCTCCTCCTCAGCCGCTGTGTGCCTAGCTGCAGGTGCCCTAGAATCGGGTTAGGATTGCATTGTCTGTCAGTTAACCCATGACTTACTTGGAGGTAGGTTTAAACTCTGGGGCCGTCGCACGCAGGTTGGCCGGCTTCTCCGTCTCATTTTGAGCAGCTCCAGCCTGGGAAATGTTAGCATGACTCGGAGTCTCGCATTCTTCAAAGTACTTACGCCGCCGGGGCGGAAGGCCTGAACCATTACCCATTTGGATTTCCTTCTCTGAAGCTCTGACATTGCGCCCTGCGCAGCTACCGCTAGATCCACGCGTCCACCAACTTCGCTGTCTGGGGATGGCTTGGCTGCTGTCTCCTGCTTGGTGATGGTCTGCAGCATGCTTGAGAACTTTGTAGCCATGAAATCGATCGCGGGGAACTGGTCGAGTACGGCTTTGAGAACCGTAATGGCGTTTCGAATGTGCATCCACTCTTCACCTTCCAAACAGGAGCGGAGCGCACTGTTGAGGTTCTTATGCCAGCGGAACAGCAAGTCTCGGAATTGCTCATGTTCCACAAAGGTGAGTGGCTTTCCGTTTTCGTCGAAGGTGAGGGCAAATCCGAGTCGAGGTTGATCCCTGGGGCCTTTGCCCTCCTTTTCATATGCGCCCAGCCTAAGCTGATCCTTGGACGCCTTGTCCTTCTCGTTCGGTACAGGGGCATTCTTGTGCCACCTGGATAGGTCTTCCAGGATGAGTCTCAAGAAACGGCCGAGGTGCTCAGCTTCCATGACGGTGCAGGTGAAAATGAGGGATCGCAGCCGGTTTGCGTTGAAGAGGCGGTCGTACAGCGACATCAGCTTGAAGCCAGGTGCATTCCACTCGTGGAGGGCCTTGATGAATCTGTAGGTATACTCGGCATCCGCAGAGGATAGGAGCATCCGAGGGAGGAAGCACTGCTCAAGCAGGGCATCGGAGATGCTGTCCGGCTTCGCCCTGGGCTCCGGGAAAGATGATAGGAACTGCTTGCTCAAGTAAAATTTCCATCTGGCCTGTCGAAGCACATGCTCGCCATTCTCTTCGGAGAGTCCGATCTGGAGCTGCATAAGCTCCTTTCTCTTCTCTACCTTGCGTTCTTGGCCCCGCCTCGACATATCGCTGCGGTCTCTCGAAACGGCCACCTCCTCTGTCCGGAGTCGCTCCCTTTCTTGCCGGTAGATCTTGTCAGGGCAGAAGAGATCGCCTAGCTGAAGAGCCCAGAAGGTCACGTAGAGATCCGGGGTGATCTTCTGCCAGGTTTCGGGTCGAGCGTTGGCCTGGATTGAATCCACAATCGGCTGCAGCGCCGCCCGGACGAGGGATGGGTCATCTGGTTTCTGTGATTGCGGCGGATTAGTTGAGGAGCCGAGCGCTGGTGAATTTCGAGCGCCCACCTGTTCATCGGCTTGCGCGGCCTCTTGGCTAGGGGTTTCGTTGCCCGCGGTCGCGGTTGGCGTGTCAGACATGGAAACGTCGCCGTCTTTATCCGCGGACTGAGAAGCCTGTGGCTTTTCCTTTGCGTCCTTGGCATCCTGTGGCTTCTTGGACTTCCAGGGAAACATGCGGTGGGCAAGACTGGCTCTTCCGATGAGGAATGCGAGACTCGGGTCGAGGCCATAAGTGTTTATCAACTCAGAGATGGAGGGGACGAGGGCATCAAACCCGGCTGGTTCAAGGTTGCTCCAGAGTAGATCCAAGTACTGGATCAAAATCTGGTGGGAGTCGTCAACGATTGACGATAGATACTTGATGTGAGCTTCGTCATCAGGGACCTGGAAAAGTGCTGCTTGCCGATATTGAGCCAGGTTGATGAGAAGCTGTGCAGCAAGCTTGGAATCGGTCAAGGCCTGGATCAGCCGCTTCGAGCTCTTGATGTTTTCGAACCGCTTGTCTTGGCCGCGGATAAGGGTATGGCGCCGCAGGCATTGGCCTCCAGCCATTGACAAGACTTGGTGATCGGTGAAATCCACAGAATCAACAATGCCACCCATCGACGTGATGAGCTCTTTGAGGATGATCAAGTCCGTAGAGTTGCCCTTGACCAGCTGGTCGTTGACATACTGAAGAACGGGTGTAGCGTTCAAAACAGAGTACCGTCGGAAGACCCTGCCGGAGAATCTTGACAAAGCTTGGAGCCACTTGCTGGTGGTGAGTGCATGCTCAGCTTGAGTGCGGCTCCTCGACTTGCCGAGAGAGCTCATCAGAGACCAAACGAGGACATCATATGAGAGCTCCGTGAAGTACTTTGCGCACTCAACGAATGCATCGATGAGGTTGGGGTAAGATTCGAGTTGCTCGAATGCGACTCGGAAGACGATGCCAGGGGATGAGTAGCTGATTTTGGCAAGCTGCTTGGCCATTTCGCTCAAGTTGGTGAGAGAAACTCGCTTCATGGTGCCGCGGGTTTCAGAAGTTGCTCTTGCGAAAGCTGTTTTCATGGCCGGAAGCCGCGAAATCTGGCCTTCAAACCACTCGGCATACATCGAGTAGCGGGTTTTCATAGGGTAGTGCTTGAGAAGCTCCCAGATCGCGTTGACGACCGCAGCGTTAGCCTTGGTGTGGCTGAGAGCTGGCATGAGAAGGCGGCGAAGTAGGTCATGCCATCGGGTCAAGTTTTCATCCGATTTGTCCTCAGCGAGGCTCCTGGCTCCGATTCTTGCCAGCTTCGTCAGAAGGGCCTCGTCCTTGCCAACGTTGACGCCCAGGAGGTTTAGGAGAGTCCCGCAGAGCGTGAATATGTCGTCCACGGTTTGACACACTGGAACATTGTCTGCCCACTCGTCCCAATAGTACCGATAATTCTGTGATTCGTTGGTGTCGGTCTTGTCGGGAAAGGGCCACCTGAGATGTTTCCGAGTTGTCAACCTGTTCAGCCGGACGCTGCCTTTGGGTACTCCAGATTGATCATACTCTGGAACGAGTTTCGTTGGACAGCCAGCTTCTCCAGTTGTTACGGGTCGGCTTTCGTCGAAAACTTTGTCGACACAGTGGTGGAGGATGCGGTGTATTCGCTCAAGAACCTCGGGGAAGGCATCTGGAATCCAAGGAAAGCGGCCAAGAATGAATAGCGATTCGGGTATGGCACCGATGGTGAGCAGCTGGGTAAGGAGAGCCACCTTTTGCTCCAGCGGCTCAGGCAGTTTCGGCTTGTTGTCTGTCGTCTCTGTCGATGTATCTTTAGGCTCCGCCTCGGTCTTCTTCGGAAGCTCCCGTCGAGGGGCGCCTAACGCGTTGGGGTTATCGTCATCTCCCTGCGGCAGGACACCGGCCGTTAGGAGGGCGTTCATTGGACCACCTCGCGATGTCCGTTCTTCCTCCTCGACCTTCTTCATCTCCTTTTCACGAACTTGTTCCATATCTCCGTCGGCTGGCGAGAGATGTGGATAGAGATCGACCAAGGAGATGAATCCAATCTTGATGAGAAGAGCCGCTAGGTAAAGCAGATTGGCGGGCAGCACATCAGATTCGTCTCTAGCATCTGAGTTATAGAATCGAAGCTTGAAGCCGAGGAGCTGGGCTGCTGTCCGGTTGCCTGCGGGAGGGAGCGTCTTGGTTTCTTGCACCCACTGTCGTTCGATCTCAGCTGCCGCGTCATCGCCATCAGCGCCGCTTGTGATGGTTAGTTGTTGAGAATCCGAGTCTGCAACCTGTCGCCCTCCCAGCTCGAAGAAGGCGCCGAGATGAGCCTCCCGGGCTCGAGCCCAGAACGCGATGTCCCGCGTTCGTTTCTTCTCCTCCAACAGCTTCTCGTCTTCCTCTGTCGTGATCCATTGAGAATACCCGGGAGTAGCCCACATAGGCAGACCGCCGACGTAGACTGCGGCGCTGAACTTCAAGTGAGACCGGGGCCACCATGAGCTGACGCGAAGGAATTTGACAAAGAACTTGAACTGCTTGATGAGGACCGCAGCTGCAACATCAAGAGTAACGTCAAGTACCCTGCCGACGTCCAAGTCGAAGGTTCCAATCAACGCCTTGACTCGCTCGAAGGTCTGCTCGGCCAGCTCAGGAGGAGGTGGCACAACACTACTAGTGGTAAACAACTCCGTAATGAGTTTCGAGTACCCTTCAGTTTCCTCGCGAAGTAGGTTGTAGTTGGCTTGTCGGTAAAGTAGATTTGTTGCTTGTTTGATGCCAAGCTTGGCAAAGTTGTCCCTGATAAGCCCCAATTGCTGTAGCACTTGGGCATCGAGAACTTGTCGCATAAGGACCGGGGATACGCCAGTAGCGACGAGGAATTCGCGGAGGGTTGGCCTGTATATGGCAGGCTCGTTGTCCATGACGACAGACAAGGAGTCAAGAAGGAGTGTATGAGGGGCGAACGCGTATGAATCCTTAATCATCTCCGACGTCTCGTCCCCGATAATCTGCTTGACGCATGCACCTGCATCGGCCGGCTGAAGCCGGGCTTCAACGACAGCATGGATGAACTCCTGGAACAAGCTGGACAGTTCGGTGATATCGACATCGTCTCGCGACTGCTTCCCGTGCTGGACAATCTCGTCCCGTCCGCGCTCGGTCCAACTGCTAAGCTTTTCGTCTGTGAGATTATCATAGCGGTAGTTGGGTCGAACCGGAGAGGGCGGCGTCAGCAACGGTTGTGGTGCGGGTTTCTTGACGGCCGGAGGAGGGGGGGGAGGCGGCGGTGGCGGCGCACGCGAGGAAGAGCTGGATCGTCGTTGAGTGGGCGAAGGGTTCGGCGGATGGTTCAGGGGAGCTCGACCGTGACCTTGCGACGAGTCGCGGCGCCCGGGACCTCGCGGGCCCCTCCCGCGGCCGCGTCCCATGCCATCGTCGCGGTCGTGCTGGCCGAGCATGGTGTCGCCAGGGCGGTGCGGGGAAGATCGGCCTCCTTCGACGGAGAGGCGGTCGGGCCTCTTGCGTTTGGGAGGCATAGCTCTCGAGAATGGGAGTTCGAAAGCCGGGAGCAGTAAATGATTATCTCATTGGATAGTGGCGTGTCGAATGCTGCTGGTGGAAGGCCTTAAGGTCGATATGCTAGAGCGAGGGAAGAATGAGCGAGGTGTTGTGAAGAAGGCGGAAGAAGGCGAGAGGTAGCACTGGTTGCTGGTGCAGGCGGCGCGGAAAAGAAAGACTGACTTTTGACGACAAAGGAGTTGTTGCGGGTGGGGAAAGAGGTAAGGTCGCGATGAAGCTGACAAAGGAATGAATCTAAAGAGGAGGAAGAACAAAAAGTCGAATGAAGTAGGGCGCCCGAAGAATGCTGCTGCTCCAGCTGGACTGGCGGCGTCGGGGGAGGTGCCGTTCAGTGGATGGGCAAAATCGCGATGGAGTTGCAGCAAAGGAAGGATGCGAAGCTTCAGGCCATGGTCACGACGTTTTTGGCAGCCTTACCGGGGGAAACGAGGCTGCCAACGCGCAATGGGAGTGGGCAGGCACGACGGAAGCACGGGCCACTTTGGGGGAAGAGCCAAAACGATACGTCGCGGGTGCCCGCGTCGGCCGTTTGAATGTTTGGCCGAAACTCTTTGAATTGGCCAGCACGTGACACCACACTTTTGACGTAGGTCCGTTGCCGGCCGATTTTCATGCAGGGCAGACTCAGCAGAGTCTTGCGCCCGCGACGTGATTGGCTGGGGCAAGAGCGGCCCTGGGGAAGAGGGACAATTACGCCATCGCAAACACTGGGTTTTCTCTCGCAATCTTGCGGAAACCACTTCTCCTCGGTAAACCAGGCTAGATACTACGTTTGACTAGCAGCTGGCTATCCGCCGGGTCCAATTTTTCTGTGCTGCAGACTTTTCTGGGGTCCATCTGCCCGAATATCAACCCCGGACTCTTCTGAGAGCGACCCCGGCGCTCGTACGGATACCTGTTTTCTATACATCCAACGACGTTCAAAGGACCACCATGCCAACCGCAACAATGGCTGAAGGCCCTTCTGCCAATGGCGGCCCCCAGAAGCACTATGGTCAGTATTTTCCTGGTGCCTGTCGTGTCTATCAGTCATCTCCATTCTCTGCGTTCCATCTGGATATGCCTAGCGGCGTATCTAATATCTCAATCTTCTTTTTGAGTCACCCCCCATCATGATGATGAATGGAAGACCGGTGGCTGAATACGTGCAAGAAAGAAGGCAATCGCAACCTGAAAATCCCTTTGCTACTCTTATCCCTGAGCAGCAATTGGCCATTGTCCCCGAGTTCACCCTCGAGTCTGGGGTTACTCTCTGCAACCTCCCCGTCGCTTACACCACCCGCGGCAAGCTCAACCCCGAGGGCGACAATGCCATGGTGATCTGCCATGCGCTCACCGGAAGTGCGGACGTGGGTGACTGGTGGGGTCCGCTTCTTGGTGGTCCTGGTAGGGCATTTGATACCTCGAGGTTCTTCATCGTCTGTATGAACAGCTTGGGTAGCCCGTATGGAACTGCCAGCCCTGTCACAGCCAAGGACGGCGATGAAAGCAAAGGCCGATATGGACCCGAGTTTCCTCTCACGACTATTCGTGATGATGTCAGGTCAGTGATTCGGGATTGGCTTCTGAGAGCAGCAAGAAGGAGCCATACTGACCATCTTGACAGTCTTCACAAACTAATCCTTGACGACCTAGGCGTCAAGCAGGTTGCGGCAGTCGTTGGAGGATCTTTGGGTGGCATGTTTGTCCTTGAGTGGGCATACCTTGGCAAGGACTACATCAGATGCATCGTCCCCATCGCCACCTCCAGCAGACACAGCGCATGGGGCATCAGCTGGGGCGAGGCCCAACGGCAGAGCATCTACGCAGACCCAAAGTACGATGACGGGTATTACCCGTTCGACGACCCGCCCGTCACCGGACTGGGTGCGGCCCGTATGTCTGCTCTTCTCACCTACAGGAGCCGCAACTCCTTCGAGTCCCGGTTCGGACGCAACATCCCCGATCCCTCCAAGGTCCAGACCATCCGAGAGCGGCCCCGGCCCTCGACCCCCTCTGAGACGCACTTCCACATCCACAACGACGGCCACGTTGTCAAGCGGTCGTCCATCTCTCACCACAACAGCTCGAGCGAAGTGTCGGCAGCAAGCCAGACCAACGTCGCGGACCCGCAGTTCACCAGCAAGGAGAGCCTAACGGGAGGCGACCTG
The DNA here is from genome assembly GCA_013618265.1 of Fusarium albidum. NCBI lineage: Eukaryota > Fungi > Ascomycota > Sordariomycetes > Hypocreales > Nectriaceae > Fusarium > Fusarium albidum. The sequence continues at coordinate 10,002 of JABFEP010000173.1, forward strand.
CCGCAGTCTCACTACTTCTCGGCCCAGTCCTACCTGCGGTACCAGGGCAGCAAGTTTGTCAAGCGCTTCGACAGCAACTGCTACATCGCCATGACCCGCAAGCTGGACACGCACGACGTGTCGCGCAACAGGGCCGACACCATCGCAGACGCGCTTGCCATGATCCAGCAGCCCACCCTGGTGCTGGGCATCGAGAGCGATGGGCTCTTCACGTTTGAGGAGCAGAAGGAGATTGCACAGCACGTCCCCAACGCGCGGCTGGAGCGGATCGACAGCCCCGAGGGCCACGACGCTTTCCTGCTGCAGTTTGAGCAGGTCAACAGCTATGTGCTCTCGTTCCTCAAGGAGGTGCTGCCGGACATCATGAGCAAGGGCGGCGCGCCCGAGGAGGTCGGGGTGGGAAAGATCACCAAGTCGAGTACCTTTGGTGAGGCCGAGGTTGAGGACATTACGGCGTGGTGAGTTGAGAAGCAAGGTAAAAAAGAATAGGATGAAGTTTGTAAGGGTTTCCTGCTGGTATAAAAGCATAGATAGAATGGCAAACGGACAAGCATAGAGGCAGATACACGAGCTCAGCTCCTTCAACAGGTGCTTGATTATTTTTGACTCACCAGAATTGACTAGATCAAGGTACAGATAGAGGGTGGTGCGACCTTGTTAAAAGGAGTGATGGCATTGATTAGGGGTGTTTCGAAGGCGTTAAACCTCAGCCCTTCCCGTCTCTGCCACTCATGACAATGATGATGCGACAGCCATCCAAAGGGGATGAAACGGCTGCTAGACATGTTTTCTCTGTCCAACGAAAGGCATTGGCCACAGGCGTGGAACTGATAAAGGGAACTCTGCTTCTACGTGACCTCTTGGAAAAGGCATTCTATCCTGTCCCGGCGAGGTTCTCGTGCTGATCGGCAATTGGCCTTTTCTTTATTCACCAAAGCAGCATTCCCGCCAAGCCGTTGGACCCTTATTACTATTTGGAGACAATGCCAGGGGTCCTGTGCCGTAGTGGTTGGCGCTATCGATCTAGGCACGGGCTATCGGGGGTCTGGAACTCAGGCGCCGAGACCTCTTCTCATCTCCACATCAACACCAGACTCTGTCCTTGTCGGATCTCGCCCACAGAAGCAAAGCGCAGCTACGAGAAAGGAGCGGTAAAATGGCCATTCGGGTCTGGCCTCTTTTATTTTTATCGTTGTGAATTGCCCAGTGGCATACGCATATACAAGGTTCCGACGGATATTACCTGACTTATCCTTATCAACGGCTCTGGTGCCTTCGCGCTCCCTGTTCTCATCCGAAACCCCAGGACAAAAAAGAAAATCGCGAAAAACATGCCGCCTATTTTACGGATACTAGTGAAGCCCCCATCTAGGTCTAATCAGGCCTAGACAAAAGGCCACCAAGCGTTGAATCGTGAGCTGAGCCGCTTCTTTGGGACGGCCCACGACGGCCGGCGGCACTATCGTCAATACTTCCCAAGCCACGACTCCACGACTCCTATCGTGAGCCTCGTGGTGCAGAGTGGCCGTGGTCTAGATGGCTCTATCCGACTGTCTAAGACCCCCGGGGGGTTTGAGCTGTTGTCGGGCGGCGACTGGCGAGAATTGCCCGCAGTCGCTATATATGAGCGGCTGGTCTGTCTCGTAGGATGAAGTCCTCCTCTTGAGATCTTTAGCCCGTTCATCTTCGTCGTCACTCGTTCTTTTTTTTTGGTTAATTTCTTTACGATGCGCTCCATCGTGGCACTCGCGGCTCTGGCCCTCTCGGGCACGCTTGACCTCGCAGCTGCAGGCCATTGCAAGCCTCACTCTCCCCTCCTCAGCTCGAGCATCGCCGCGACCGGGACAGCCATGGACTCGGACACCGCTACTGTCGCGGAGCCGATCACTTCAGAGACTGCAGGACCTCTTGTGATCAAGAGCGTAGTCGTGAACGGAGGCATCGGGCTCCGGAACCCAGCCAACCCTGCCGACATCCCCGGCTGGCAGGTCGAGGGTGACGCCACGACGACCACGGGAACCTGCCACACCGAAGGCAACAACAGCAACGAGAACATATGCGTCGCCATGAGGGCCCAGGGCAGCAGCGCGTCGTCCGGGGGCCGGAAGCGAGCCGCGGGTGCCTCGGTCGGCATCTCCCAGTGGATCTACAACCTCAACACGCGGACCCCCTACACGATCCGCTTCTTCTACGCCGTCGTCACGTACCCGGCCGTCAACATCTGCGAGATGAACGCCTACCTGGGCGGTCGGCTCTTCCACCAGGACTACATCGTCAGAATGGGGGTGGGCGTCCGGTGGAACGTGGTCCTCAGGGCCGTCACGCCCGCCGCCGTCGGGGCGCCCCTCTCCATCAGCATGAACTGCTGGAGCGGCGGCGTCGCCGTCATCTACGTCGACTCCATCTTCATGTCCAACCAGGTCACGCCGCAGAACATTGGCAACTTTGTGCTCGACTACAACAACAATGAGGACGCCATCGTGCCCTTCCCGGCTAGTACCAGCGCTTTGCCTGCTCTGCGGCCCACGAAGGAATCCCAGCTGCCTTCTGAGGAGACGACCAGCGCTGGATGGCCTGAAGAGTCTGAGGGGTGGAGCAGTGACGGTCTGGACAGGACTACTTCGGATGAGCGCACCTCGACCGCTGATGGCGAGGTTGAGACGACTTCTAGGCCGCAGGGCGAGGAGACGTCGACTCGGGGCTGGGATGAAACCACTTCTCGTCCTGTACAGAGTGAAGCTGCTGAGAGCACTTCTCATCCTGGACATGGCGAACCTATCGAGACCACTTCTCGCCCTGGACAGGGTGAATCTGCTGGCACTACTTCTCACCCTGGACACGGAGAGCCTGCTGGGAGCACTTCTTATCCTGGACACGGAGAACCTGCTCAAACTACTTCTCATCCTGGGCATGGCGAACCTGTTGAGAGTACTTCTTATCCTGGACAGAGTGAAGCTGTTGAGAGCACTTCTCACCCTGGACAAGGAGAACCTGCTGAAACTACTTCTCTCCCTGGAAACGAGTCTGCCTCAACCCGGCGTGAACCTGTTGAGAGTACTTCTCGTCCTGGGCAAGGGGAACCTGCTGAAACCACCTCTCGCCCCGGTGAGGAGGACACTACTTCTCGCCGTAGACAAGACTTCACGTCTACCCAGTCTGGGCCTGCCACCACCTCTGTCCCCCAGGACGAGGAAACTTCAATCAACGAAAATGAAAGCACTTCTCATCCCGGAAACGAGTTCACAGCCGAGAGCACCTCTCTTCCCGGACAAGACGCTACTTCGATTGGAGACACCGGCCTGGAGACCTCTTCTCACCCCCCTGATGGACAATCGTCACGCTTCGAGAGCACCACCTTCTCCCAGGAACCACAGAGCACCACCGCCTACCCTGCGATGACCACGTCTGCTGCACCGGCCGTCGCCCCTCTATGCCTCATGCCTGAAGGTGCGCAGTGCACCCTGAAGCAGTCCCTACCAGACGGGGCCATGTGCCAGGTGAAGGGCAACAACTTCCAGACAGGCTGGGGCTACTACCGGTTCGTCAACTCGTATGAGGAGTGTGCCGCGGTCTGCGCGCGGGACCCCGAGTGCGGCGCCGTCGGGTGGGCACCCAACATCTGCCACTACCAGCGCGACACGCTCGAGAACCTCGGCTTCCAGCCCGTCGCCAACGGCTGGCTCACCTGGAGCGACCGGCGGTGCTGGGACTGCCCATGCCAGGCGGAGCTCACGACCACGCCCCCCAAGCCGGCGCCGACCTACGCGTACGAGCCGGACCTGCCCAAGTGCACCGATGCCCTGGCCAGCGGGTGCTCGTGGGCGCAGGGGGCCAACTACGAGCAGTGCGCCAAGTACGGGCACTTTGACGACTTTGAGTACTACACGGTGGACCGCGGCCAGTATCCCATCCAGTGGAGCCAGAACTGGTGCGTGGCCATCTGCAGGCAGATGCCCACCCGTTGCAAGTCGGTGGCCTTTATCGGGACGAGCTGCCGCTTCTCGCGCTTCTCCGTGCGGGACGCAAAGTTCAAGCCCTCGGGCAGGACGCTTCACTGGGACGACAACTACTGGCACGACCAAGATCCGTCCTGCTTCGAGTGCCCCAAGTGCAGCAATGTTCCGGAGCCCGAGTCCACGTCTGCAGCGGGCATCGACGTGTCTGCCACCACGAGCACCCGGCAACCTCTCACAGAAACCTTTGCGACATCCTCCAGGCCCGAGACGACGGAGGAGCCCACCACGACCACGACCACCACTGACGCTAATGACAGGCCGACAACATCGACGCAGACCATGGGCTTCATGCCGCTGTGCACTCTGGCCCTGTCCGACGGCTGCGACCTCAACAGCAACTGGGATCCGTCCGAGCCCGGCAAGTGCGCCCGCAGCGGCCGCTTCGCCGCCGACGTCTTCACCGTCGAGGACGGGGAGTACGAGTGGGCCATGGACGGGACCCGCTGCGCCGCCCAGTGCTGGCACATGCCCGGCCGGTGCAGGGCCTCGGCCTCTGACAACGGCGGCAGGTGCTACTTTTCCGCGCACGGCATCTCCCACTCGTCCTTCAGACCGGGGAACCACGTCGAGGCCGACATGTACTGGCAGGACCAGTCCTGCCTCAAGTGCCCCTGCGGGCGAGACCCAGAGTACGTGTGCCCCGAGCTGGAGGACCTGTACAGCTGGGCGAACAACCCGTCCAACACGTACGGCCTGTGCGCCGACCTCTACGACGGCACGCCTCCTCCTGCTGGGCTCGTCTGCCAGCACGAGGGCGTCTACTCGCACGGCTACGACCTCGCCCCCAACGGCAAGTTCCCGACCGAGAACTCGCTCGACCAGTGCGCGGCCGTGTGCAAGTCCAACCCGGACTGCCAGTCGTTTGGCTGGTCCGAGGACCTCAACAGGTGTCTTGTCGGATACAGGGAGCTCAAGGACGTGGCGTGGGGGGCGCCCGGGGACGGCGTCGAGGCTGTATGGAGCGATACGGACTGCTGGAGCTGTCCCATGTGCTTTGATAGGATGGAGTGGAGGGGGGACTGAGCAGAAGAGATGCCAAGCACATAGTTAGAATACACCATTCATTAATACATTTCTTTCAGTATATCTTGATGGGCCCTTTGATGTTCACCCGCTCTACATCTAGGTTAGACCAATAGACACAGAACCTTGGATGCCTACTGACTGTTTGGCATCTCGAATTACTTCCCGTGACAATTACGCTAACCCACCCGGCAGCTGAGTAAAGGTTCAGGTAAGCGCAGCACATAATCTGGCATACACTCCTGACCCAGACAAGTTACCTGCCAAGCGAGGCCGGCCCGAGCTCAAAAGACATTCCTGGACCCGTCCGCGAACGGATGCAAGATGCGGGCGACGTATGCCATCCAGGCAGCCGGCCCCCGGTTTCGGCTGCTGTTCGCCTTGAAAGACATGATGAAAAAGAGGCAACCAGGATTAGGCATCGCCATGTCTGCCTCGAGGTTTGTCGTACGACGGGACGAGGCCCATGAGAGCAGCAGCCTGTGAGACCCGAGACCCGAGACGTCGAGTTTGATAATGCGACAGCTCAAACGAGGCGGCATATCACAGCTGGGGAGGTCAGCTTCGTTCCTGTCGCTAGAGTATGGAGGTGGCCAGGAGCAGCTCTGCCCTCCAACACTGTCGAGCAGGGCCATGTCCAGCTTCGACGCATGGGAAGCCGTCCCGAAAGCCCACTTTGTTGGTCGGCCGGTGGTCAAAGGCCCCCCTGTGCCTCCTGGGCACCTCCTCCGCATTACCATTCTATAAGGTAAAAGGAATCTCTGCTCTTTTGCTTCTGCACCTTCTTGGCTGCGGCCGGCCTCCGTAATCGACCCTTTGCCTCTTGTCAGATTTTGTGCTGATCCTGCCTGCCTGCCTGCCTGCCTGCCTGCCTGCGTTCCAATGACGGGAGGCGCCCTGCCAGCGACGGGATCGCCTCGTTTTCGGCGAGGGCTAGGGCTCCCTTGACATTGGCCTCGGTGTCTCTCTGTGCGGATTTCGGGGACGGCGATGGCGGATGAGGAAGGCATCAATGCCCTTGGGGAGCAGGCAGGGATGAGACGAGCACCGGCGGCGGCGAGGCATGTCCTCAGCTCCGCGAGAGAACGGGGCGTGGGGAAAGACAAGGTGGACGGACAAGACACACGCCGAGAACCGATTGGCTCGGTGTGAGACCTCAAGAGCCCCCCCCTGGTCATGTCAGAGTCGGCGAGAGAGAGAGAGAGGATAGACCGAGAAACTCGGAGGGGGGGAGAAATGTGACAGGACAGCAACAAGAAGCCCATGTCGTCGGGGCGTTATGCCATCTCGGAAGCTTATCGAGGCTGGCTGGAATGCCGCCAAGGTTGAACTGATTGGCTGGCTTTGGGAATTAAGACGGCTCTGGGATGCCACGACAAGACAACAGAACTGGCCAAGCACTGGCCAGCTCTGTGTTGTCAAGATTATCCGTCTGCCCGTCATACCTAACGGCTTTGAGCGCAAAGCGCCGCACATTGACTGCATTAGCAAACGAATTCAGGCACGGGCTCGGCAGTGCCCACCTCGTCAATGTGCTCCGTAACTCTACTGCCCAACACATCAGGCGAGCCGCAAGTCATTGTGCTTCCTTGATCCATGCGGTGGCGAACTTGAGAAGACGGCTAGAAGCATTGTCGAAGGCGAAAAGTGGAGATGAGGGGACCCTGGCGAGTTTTGTTTTTCCCTTCCTTTTTCCTTCTTCTTTTTTTTCTTTTTTCCTTCTCTCATTCATGACTTTAACCCCGCTAGCAAAGGCGGCCGTTTCACCTGGCTCGATAGTCGATGGGTACGGTGATGCTTGTTGCCTCGCGCAAGTGAGGTGTCGTTTGTGCTTGCGCGTTGCGTTGGGTGTGCAGCGTGCTGGACTGGTTTTCATGCGACCGGCCGTGCACCGACCCAGCCAACTGGGATTGAGCTTGCTGGCGGGGACGGTGCAGAAGTATCAAACAGTCATTAGTAATTCTATCGGATCCGTCATTCATCATCGCGAAGAAACAATGAGCCATGATGTGACGGGGCGTCAGTTGCACAGGCCCGGCGTGCGGATGTTACGTACAAGCAACACCCGCTCTCTCCTTCTCTTAGTGCTTCACTCTTCTCTCAGCATCATGGTGTTGTTGCAGCTGAGCTCGTGATGATGGGCTAGAGCCAAAGAGGGGAAGACAAAGAGGTTGATCATGCCAGATGCCGATCACCGAATCGTCATCGTACTTCGGAGACGGGATATACGCAGTCCCATGTGCCTCAAGTGCCGATCAACCGTCGATGATGGAGGCGTGCTTCGTGCTGTGGGAGGCTACTGTAGTATGTACCAAGAGAGGCAGAGAGGCCGGTTAAAATCCCCGTCGGCGAGATCTGCGACCAAGCGACTGTGACGGCGGCGACGTGATGCATGGAGCTTGGAAGGGATATTGGGTGCGGCATAACGGTACGAAGGACGGAGCCGCGGGCCATGATGCGTCAACTTTCAAGGATCCGCTGTGTGGAACGAGTTTATCGCTTCTGGAAGCCTTGACAGAAGGAAACCTGACTGAGCCTGAAGGGGGGGGGATTGCCGCCTGAGGCAGAAAGGTATCCATCCATCTCTTCGATGAGTGGTTCTGGAAGGAAAAAACAGGGGGGGATGCAATCCGGGCCTGGTGATCGCCTCAGATTCTTTGTCGTTCGCTCGTGTAACGTGCCCCTTCTTCCCTTGTAATTTGCTGAAACGCGGAAATTGAGCCGCCCGACTGCGCAGTGTCTTTGAGCCATCCGACAGCCTCATCAGCCCTCCGGCTGACTGGCAACACACACACAAGGCCTTCCATTTCTTTGGTGGTCCAGAAAACTTCCCTGGGAACCTCGTGCACGACAAAAAACCCCCGACGCTTGAAGTGGGGGGCAACCTTCTCCAGCGTAAGAGGCGGGCGTTGCTCCACCAGGGCGACTTCAGCCACTGGGGGTCTGCCAGCTCCTCATTGGCTGGTCGGGCTTCTAGCAGCGCCTTTTAGTGGGTGACCGGGGTACCATGCTGTGGAGCCGTCCATTGGTCTTTGGGGGACAGGGCGGGGCCCTCTGGAACGGGCTTGTCGGACAGGGAGCCTTCCACTACGAGCCTAGCCGATGATTGAATCCCTGGGATCTCTTTGGGCAGATGCTGTTGCAGCAGCTCATTCTCAAACAGCGGCCCTATTCTCGATGGAGGAGGTGCTTAGAACACTGCCCGGGTGGGCATGGGCATCAAGGTGCTCAAAACCACCCTCGATGTAAGCGGCTGCCCATTGGCAGCCTGGGGGTGGGCTTCCATGGACACTGACGCTCAGTGGACGGGAGTGAGTGGCAGGGTGGTTCGGGGGTGTTTTAGCGGGTGTGTAGTGGGCTCCTTCCATCTTGCTTCTTCCTCGGCTTCCAGTGGCTTGGCTAGAGATTCCATTGTGGAAGGTGTGCGTCCCAAGTGTCCCCACTGCACCTTCCCAGAGCATCCTATCCCTCATCCGTGGAGGTACCTGGGAAGGCTCGCTATATCCCCTGGCCCATCCCATCTGTCAGGTATCCCGCCCAAACTTCCCCATCTCGACTCTCAGGCATTTGCTTTCCGTTGTCGCTCTGCTTGGGAAAAAGAACGATACTTTGATCATTCTTCTCCTTCTCTTATCTCTATCTGGCTTGGAGTATCTTGGATCCATTCGTCTAATAATCACCTCCTTTCGTCTTACACACAGGTTTTGCGACAGAGAACCCGCGCCCTCCGACCATCACCGTCGACTCAGACTTGCGAGCAACATCAACTTGGTAATCGAAGACTTCAATCGCTACTCGCCGTTCCGTTCTTGGGGGGTTTCTAGCTTTGGGAATTTGGTATTGGGAGTACGGGCTGAATTTGGGAAACGTCGTCGAGCAACAACTTCATCCAGCTTCGTCTTGGCCGTCCGATTGCTGGCTCGCAGACCAGCCTTGGTGCTTGGGCTCAACGGTTGCAACAATACACCGAAATACACGGAGGGTTTAGGACAAGAGGAATAGAAAGCATCACTCGGATTCCCTGCGACACCTGATTTTGGCCGTTGGGAAGATCACGACACCAGTAGAGTCGAGTCTTGGCGACCTTGATGCCTATGCCGCCTCCCATACGCATCTAGCCGATCATCCCGACGAGGAGGACGAGACCAACGCTCTAACCACACCCCAAAGCTCCCTCTCAACTCCGATACTAATGTCGTCGCTCACGAAGACAACCGCCCCCGATATCTCATCGCGCTAGACTTCAAAATGCCAGACTTTGACGACGACATGCTCCCGCCTCCCGCCAGTCCGATACAGGATCGCACCTACGGCGGCAACAACGCCTTCCACAACTTCTTCAACGACTTCTCCCACATCTCTGACCCCAACCTCCGCCGACGTCTTGCCTTGTCCGAGATAGACAAGGTCCCCTTTGGCGCATATCGTATGTGACTTCCCCGGCTCCAGGAGCCCGATGCCGGTTCTGTTCCGCATACTGACCATGGCATCTTGTATAGATGTCCGTGCCGTATTAGTGGCAGGCGTTGGGTTTTTCCTCGATTCATACGACATCTTCGCCATCAACCTCGTCACCACTCTCCTCGGTGTCGTCTTTTGGGGCGACAGGGACCCCCGAAACGGCTTTGGCGGTAACAATGGATATCTGCCTGACCCAGTAAACCAGGCCTTCAAAGCTTCGACCAGCGCGGGAATTGTTATCGGCATGGTTGTATTTGGTTGGCTAGCAGAGTGCGTATTCCCCAATCTGACAACTCACCCCCCCGGCAGAACCACCATTCCTGACAACTCTACTAGTGGATTTGGACGACGCCGTATGTACGGCATCGAACTGGGCATCATCATCCTGGCAACCCTCTGCTGTGCCCTCATCTCATCCAGTCCGGCCATGGGATCGACCGGGTTGCTCATTTTCTGGCGCATCATCATGGTGAGCCTGCAAAATCTGCAAATGTCCATGACATGTACTGACTAAGGCCAGGGCATCGGCATCGGCGGCGACTATCCACTCTCGAGTGTTATTACGTCCGAGTAAGTCGAATGTTCCGATGTAGAGTTTGTGGCTGGCGTCTAGTTCCACCCGCAGCGAATGTAACCAGCCCATCGAGTCAAGGCTAACGTGAAACCCCCAAGATTCTCTCCAACTAGATGGCGCGGCGCTATGGTGGCGGCCGTCTTCTCCATGCAGGGTCTGGGACAGCTCGTGGCAGCAATTGTCGCCCTCATCACTACAGTGGCCTTCAAGAGCTCCTTCATCACCGCTGCCGACGAGGGCGAATGCGGGTTCGAATGCCGTCTGGCAGCTGACCGAGCATGGCGCATCATCGTTGGGGTCGGGGCCATCCCGGCCTGCGTAGCCCTCTACTACCGGATCACCATCCCCGAAACGCCCCGATATACCTTTGACGTCGAGCACGATATCGAGAAGGCCGACGCAGATATCAAGGCCTATGTTTCAAGCAAATCCAAGGGTCCATTCGATGTCGTCCACCAGGTCAGGACCAAGCGTGTCGCCGGACGCAACCTCAACGTTCCTCGCGCCTCTTGGTCCGACCTCGTCTCGTTCTTCCGCCAGTGGTCGAATTTCAAGATGCTCCTCGGCACCACCATGTCTTGGTTCTTCCTGGTATGTTTTTCTAGCATGGGATTTTGGCCTCGACTAACTTTTCAATAGGACCTCGCCTTCTACGGTCTTGGACTCAACAATACTATCATTCTTCAGGCAGTAGGATATGGTACCGGTGATTCCCTTTACGGCAAACTCCACAGCCAAGCCGTGGGCATGATCATCTTGACCTGTGCTGGCGCGTTACCCGGCTACTGCACCGCCGTTTTCACCATCGATACCTTTGGCCGCAAGCCTCTCCAGATAATCGGCTTCTTCCTTCTCACTATCCTCTTTTGCATCATTGGCTTTGCGTATGGCAGCTTGTCACAGGGGGCTCTTCTCGCCCTGTACATTATTGGCCAATTTCTATTCAACGCTGGCCCCAACACGACGACGTTCATCGTTCCGGGAGAATGCTTTCCAACTCGATACCGCTCTACGGGCCATGGGATCTCGGCTGCCATGGGCAAGATTGGGGCCATCATTGCTCAATGCATCAGCATTCCGTTGGTGCGCCGGGGCTCGCTCGAAGGATGCAAGGGCACCGACTGCTCGCCGAATCTGCATCGTCTGCTTCAACTCTTCGCTCTTTTCATGCTGTTTGGAACCCTCGTCTCCTTCTTGATTCCGGAGACGAAGGGAATGACTCTGGAGGAGCTGGCGGGCGAGCCGCGGACGAGCTACAATGCGGGATGCAACGGCAGCATCAGCCTCGGCTCCCCGAAGCTGAGGGCATGGAATCCTTTCCGGGGAGGCCAGCCTGCTGGATTCGCGTACCCGCGATCAAGGATGAGCCACTATTCGCGCAAGGCGGATCGTGCCGGAATCATGACGTCGCCGGAGCTCATGGCGGAGACGTCTCGACTTCGAAGACCTCGGTTCTGGAGGCGACACCGCAAGGCCAAGTCGAGCAGCGGCACAAACGAGATCGCCCTGAGCGCGCGCAGCTCAGGCACGGGCGACGAGGATATCTTCCACGCGGGTGCACCCGTAGGGACGACCGTCAGCCCGCCTCCGCAACCGCCTCCGAGCTGGGGAGCAGGCTGGGGACGGATCGACAGAGGAGGACCGCCACCGTTGTTGAATTCGGTCCAGCTGCAGGATGTCGGCAGTTTACTTCGAAACTAATGGGTTGAGGTCACAAAATTGGTGTTTGGTTGCACCGGGGCGGCATCTTTGTCATTTTGCATACGGCGTTGGTTGGGAATGATGGCTTCTAGACAATGATACCTTGGATGTTTTGATTTTGGATGGCTGCCGAGCAGAAAACCGGCAATGACGGGTGGCTTGTATGGAGCATGAGAGCCTTGCTTTGTATGAATGAGGAACGAATATGAACAATACCTCTCTTGACCTTGATGGCGGTGGTTTGAGTAGCCAGATATATGAAGCTGACGAAGCCAGATTACCAGGCAAATACTACACAACTTCAGCGTGACTGGCATAGAGGTTACGGTTCGCAAAACAGACAACTATTGGTGTACAATTTCTCATCTAGGGCTATTCATGCTGTCATGGAAAGCCACAGGGATGCCAGTAAATCCAGACCATGCTCTAGCAAGTAAGCAAACAACGGTATCATGACCAGACGCCGGAGTACGCCAAGGCAATCCATCAGTCTATGCTCAAAACGCAGGTGCCGTCACCCGCGGAGGATGCGCAGGGCCTTTTCGAGGTTGTCAATGTCGCGGACCAGTTTTCCGCGGCGGTCGCGGCTGAGCATGTCCTCGCCGGCGATGGCCTCGAGCTGCTCGGCGGTCATGTCGAGGACGACCTCGCCCGAGAGGACGGCGAGGGGGCTCTTGGGCGCGTGGAGGAGGAAGTGGTCGACGACCTGCTGGCAGACGACGTCGACGAAGCGGCTGCGGGAGATGTCGTAGAAGGTGCGGAGGACGTCGTGGATGTCGCGGCGGGTGGTGACGAGCTGGTCCTCGGGCTTGAGCTTGGTCTCGATGATAGATCTGAGGGATGTTCTGGGGAGGTGTATCTGCCGGCCGGGGCTGTAAGCGCCAATACATTCCATTACATTCTCGACGGATTTATCACTGGCCCCTCTGTTGCGGGACAGCACGCTGTCGAAAGAGGGATTATAGGTGATGCTCTTGCCCTCGAACTCGACTCTGAGGAGGAAATCTGTGTGATCGACCGCATTCTTGTACCTCTGCTGGAGGTTGTCGAGGAGGAAGGCCCAGAGCTCCTCGCAGATGGACTCGTCAGGACAGCACGAGTCCAGAATGGTGCGGATGAAGTGGTGGACGATGAGGATGGCGTTGGAGACGTGGGCTCGGGCGATGGGCGACCACTTCTTGGACTGCTCCTTGAAGGTGATCGGCAGCATCTCGCCGCTGAACTGTGTGATGTCAGTACTGGACGGCATTCTTTCAATGAGACGAGACTTACAGTGCCAAGTTCGTAGCCACGCGAGGTGAGATACTCGTTCTCGAGATGGCTCAGGATGTCCTCCTCGAGTGGCTCAGAGGGGCAGAAAGCGTTGTGCAGGATGCCGTCCATGAGCTCATCCTCTCCCAGGAGGGGGATCTTGAAGGTCATCTCGACGCCGTACAGATCGCCTCTTTCGTCATCCCGGAAGCCGCTGGAGCCGTTGCCGGTGGTGGTCTTATTCTCGTCATATTCACCATAGTCATCCTCTTGGACGACATCTTCGACGTCCGGGTTCTCCTCGAAGCATCTCGTGTGACCCCTTTCGTAGATGACCTTGGCAAAGCCCTCGTTGATCTCTCGGATCCGAGTGATGAGCTTGAGATCCTTGTTCTTTTCGAATACCTCGTTGCGTGTGTAGTAAGCGTCGAGGGCAAAGTTCTTTATCTCGGTGAACTTTGAGGCGACGCGCCCGATGTACTTGCGCTGATCGTCGGTGGTGCTTCGCGACTGGCCCATGTCTTCGAGCAGGGCCTTGTTCTCTTTGAGCTTGGAGGTCAGCTCGACTCGGACCTTGGGGAACTCGCTCCGGGTTCGGTCCATGAGGAGATTCTGTATCCTCGTCTTGAGCGCGAGTATCCCCAGACGGTCTACGGGCAGCCTCGTCCAGGGAGCTCCCCCGAAGAAGGTCCTCTCCTGGCGGTCCCGGTCGTCGGCCGTCGACGACGAGTCGTCCGCGCCGCGGTTCTTGACGACGCAGTAGCCCAGCTGGAGGTCGCGCCTCTTTCCCCTGACGAGGTCCACGACGACGGCCTTTGTGGCCTCCTCGAGAGCCAGGTCGGGCTTTGTGAGGACTCCGAGGGTGCGCTTGCCCTCGGGGTCGGCCTCCTTCGCGTACGTGAGGATCTTTTGGTTGGCAATGTCCCCGTTGCAGGGGACAACGGCGAGGATGATGGTGCGGGACTGCTCGATGTAGGCCCTGACCATGTTCTTGACGAGCTGGATGTCGTCCTTGGTGGTCACCCCGGGCGTCTCGTTCTCGAACATCCCCGGGACGTCAATGACGGTAAGGTGGTCCTCGTCCGGCCCGCTGATCTCGACGCAGAGGACGTCGCGGCTAAAGGCGGAGCCGGAAGAGTCCCCGTCTGCCTTGATGCCCATGACCTTGGCGGCCTGTAGAGTCAGGACTGTTGGTGACACTCATCGTTGATAGGACGGCTTACATCTTGGAATATTTGACCAAACTCGTCGGCATCGAGGTTGGTCGCCGTGCGGCGGAAGGCCTGGGCCTTTGCGCCGTCCGCGTCGACGGCGCGGATCGACACGACGATGCTCTGGGCCTCGTCGCGGCGGCACCGGATCTCGGTCGCGTGGCGGGTGCACAGGGTGACGGAGCGGGGGAAGTGGAAGCCCGTGAGGGACTCGAGGACGCTCGACTTGCCGGCGCTCTGGTCGCCGACGACGACCATCTGCCTGGTCAGCACAAGAGTTGCCAGAGACCTGAGAGGAAGACTTACCTGGGGTAGGGGAACCATGTCCGAGATGCCTAGCTCTCGGAGCTTGTCGATCTTGTCGAGGAGGGAGCGGTTCGCGAGCCCTTCGGCTGGCTTGGAGGTTGTCATTTTGGTGTTGTCGGGGTTGTTGGTGTTGATGGTGAGGTGTGCTTTAGAGAGAGAAGGAAGGGACGGGAAGGGAAAAGCAGAAGAACAAGAGATGGCGAATTTATGGACGACTGCAGAGTGAATGTTTGCCTGATAACAATCGGGAGAAACTGATGGAAAGGCCACGGCTTGTTGCAGCGTCCGCGGGCCAACACTGCTCCTAGCAAGGATTCCTACGGCTTCTTACATTTACTTGGGTGAATTGAGGGCGCAGTCGTTGGGTCATGGGTAGCCAACTATCACAGTTCCCGTGGTGAATTAGAAATGGAGAAACATGGAGTCAAGAAAAGCCTTGTCGATTGAATGGTTTGGTGTTGGTCAAGACAAACTGCGCCGCGGCCGGACGGACGGTCGACTATAGGCAGCCAGATCAAGGCCGTGTTTGATGATGATGGTGATTGTAAACATTGGTATTCAATGATGAAAACAAGTATCTGCTTGGGTATCTCTGTGTCGCTAAATAAAAAACTCCAAATATCCTTCCCCATTCACCACAGCAGAAACATCTCGCCAGCCCCCAAACCCCCAACTCTCGCGTACCACGCATCAAGCATGGCCATCTCGACGGTTCCCTGCGCCTCGGTCAAGTTTGACAGCACCGGCCCGACAGGCCTGTCCTCCAGCAGCGCCGGGTCCAGCACCCCTCCGGTCGGGGAGGACACAGACCTGGGCTGCAGGACCGAGTCCAGGGCGTGCACGAACCTCTCGGCCAGCGGGCTGGGGGAGGAGGAAGAGGCCATGTACTGCCTTGCCGTGGCGAGGCACCGTGTGGCCTCGTCGGTCGGGTTGGCGACAGTGTCGCTGAAGAGGGGGTGCTTGCAGAGCATTGTGAATGTCATGCCTATCAAGCAGAGGGCTGGCGGACGATTAGCACTTACCAGCCCTAGACAGAGACAAGCAAGACTTACAGATTACGACATGACTCTCCGGAGGACCATCAGAGGTGACTAGCCTCTTTTCGCGGCTAAGCATGTCCTGGAGCTCGACGCCTGCGGTGCAGCACGACTCGGAGAGGCCCTTGAGCATCGACCTGGCGACGAGGGATGGTGGCTGTCCGGGGCGGTTCCGGATGAGCTTCATGATGGCTGTCCGGGAGATGAGCGCCTTTGCTTCGAGGTATCTTTTATGGTCAGCATAGCGATCAAGTTATAGAAGCAGTCAAGTACCTCATCCGAAGGAGAGTAGTCTGTCGACGAAAGACGGCCTCGGTCTGGGAACAGGGAAACTTGGGACGGAGGTGCTCCGGCAGAGAAGCATGCCACTCCTCCAGTCGGCAGTCGAGCTGTAGGGCGTTTGACAGGATGGCTGCCGCGGATGCCTTGTCGTCGCCGGGGTACGAGTCTTGGACCGGCTGCAGGACCATGTCGGAGAGTCTCAGGACGTGGACGAAGAAGGATATGCGGGATGGGACGTGGGCGGGCTGCTGGGAGGTGTGTAGATGACTCTCCAGGTACTCGTCGTCGATTTCTCGGGGCAGTGGTCCAAAGCTGACGGTTGATTGACTCGGAGAGTTTTGCATCCTTGACAGATTAGCCCCTAGGATCAGCAACAACAACAACAACAACAAGACTCACCTCAGAAGCAGCACGCAAGCACACCACGTCCTCCTCCGCTCCTCACTCTCCGGCTGCGTCCTGCCCGGCCCGTCGACGTGAAGCATCAGACGCTCCGCCATCCTGTGAGCCATGCCCGTCATCATCCAGACCTCGTCCTGCGCGACGCCGACGCGGCGCAGGAACCTGGCGTGCACGATCAGAGCCTGGACGACAGACAGCGACGCCACAGACAGGAGGTCCACGAGGAGTAGGTTCCTAGCCTGGTGGTGGAACTCGTACGCGCTGGAGTGACGGTTAGACGCTGCCGCTGCATCAGACCTGGCGAGCTGCCCGACTGCGAGCATGCCCAGGAGGAGCGAGTACGTGGCTGCCAGCTCGGTAGCCTCCCCGAGGGGAATGTCCCTGCGGTAGCGCGAGTTGGCGACGGCGATGAGGCGGTGGTAGCGCTGGTAAAAGGTCGGGCGGTGGACGGCGGGGAGGGTGATCCAGTCGACGGAGAAGTACTCTGCTAGGAGCTCGTCCATGAGGTCCGTGGGCGGGAGGGACATCTTCTCGAGCATGACGGCGGCCTTTTCGTTGGACGAGTAGGATCCGAAGGAGCAGGTCTTCAAGGGTGAAGCAGAAGCAGCATCCTCGAGGTCATCTGTCAACGGGGGGCTGGCGCCCATGGGGTGGTGGTGGACCAGGGGAGGATAGCTAGAGTCTGCGTGGATCGGGGGGAGGATGTGGTCCAGATGCCTCGGGGGTCGTGTCATTTGCTCAGACGCTGCGCTCGGCGAGCTGGACTGCTTCCTCCAGGTGTCGTCCCGGGAGGGAGTAGTAGCTGCATAGGCATCACGGCTCCTCGCGAGTTCCTGATGGGGTGAGTAAGTAAGGATGTGATGGAGGAGAGTCCAAGGTTATACTGACCAGCTTCTTTTCCTTTTCTTCCAGCTCCTGCACTCTCTTCTGCAGAGCCCGGATATAACTTGGGTCATGTTAACCATGGACACAGACACAGACATGGAGGCTCACCTCCTGCTCGACGCGATGGACCCCTCGTGCTCAATCTCGGGATACACACACTGGCCGGCGCTCAGCCCCCGCCTGCAGCAAGAGTCGCACACGGGGCGCGCGCCGTCGCAGCGAATCTTGCGGTCGCGACACTCGCGGCACGCAAGAGACCGGGCCTTGCACGGTCGGCCCGTCGCCGAACGCCGCGCCGCCGACCCTGGCTTGGAGGTCATGGTGTCTTTGGTAAGAGACTAGAGGATCGATCGTCGGGAATCCAGAGGT
>JABFEP010000177.1:0-26424 GCA_013618265.1 Fusarium albidum
GGTTGGGTGGAGTTGATGGCTGGCCGGGGGTCTGGGCCCGGCGAGGAGGGCGAAGAGAGACCGTGACTGGAGCGTGAGGAGACCTGATGGGTGCCGTGTGCGGGCGATCAATGTCCGAGTTGAGCCGCTGGGCGAAGGACGGAGCGGCTGGTGGTAGCGCCGGGATCGACGGCATCGGCTCCAGGTCTGTGTCTGTTAATGAAACCGTCCCGTTACAAAGGGGATATATGAGACCCATACCAGGCATCGTCCGGGCCACGGAGCGAGGTGTGGATGGCCGGCTGGGCGAATAGAGGCTCTGCCTCTCAATCACATCATCGATCTGCTTCTGGAGCTTCTCGACCTCAAGCATGGCACTCGCGACTCGCTCCTTGATCTGCTCCACATCCGGTGAGGTATGGGCGCGAGAGCGAGTTCGAGCCTTGGGGGGAATCAGGGGAGGAATGTCATCGTCCTGGGACGTGGAGGGAGAGCTGTCCAAGGCCTGCCGACGAGGGAAGTGGAACGACATGGGAGAGTCAGAGAAACTCTTGTGATGCTCGGACAGGCGAGGCTCTCCCTCCTCCAGCCGATAGTTGGGCTCATCGGAGACGCGGTCTGACGCAGACGAAGACGCAGGCGCAGAGTCGGGCGAGGGAGCTAGGATGGCGGACTGCATGTCAAAGTGAGGCAGGATGGGTGAAACGTTGTTGCTTGGCATGTAGATGCTCAGTTCCAGCGGGCGGTAGGGACGGTGCGGAAGCTGCTTGGCAGGGCGAAGATTCGAGGCTCGCGATGGCGTCGGCTCCGGTAGGTCTGGGAACTGAGGGGAGGCCGAGCAGATATGGCGAAAGTCCGAGGGTGCTGAGATGTGCATTTGCGGCCGGCGCGAGGACGAAGTAGAAGAGAACGACCAGAACCTTTTCCTCTTTGACGTGACAGACCCCCTTGGAGACTTTTCCAAGACATTGCGGTGAGATGACTTCTCTGGCATGGCCACAGGACGTGGGTGGTGAGGTGGTTGATCGTAGATGACCGGATCAGAGTGCTTCTCGTCGACTTGGCCCATCAGCAACCGCTCGTCGCTCAGTCTGCCCACAGGCCACGAAATGTTCAAGGTGGAAGACGACGAGTCTGTGGCCCAAGCAATGGCAGTAGAGGTAGAAGTGGACGGAGACTTACTACGACGCGGCCTCTTGTCCGTGCAAGAGGTCAGCGGTGCGCAGCAGAGAGGGAGAGACGAGAGCCAGGACGAAGACCAAGCGCCTTCGGATCCATGGGCACCGTGGGGACCGGCGACTGTCATGCTGGTGAGGCTCTCTCACGTCATGCCGAGATGATGGGAGCAATGAGGGAAACGAGTGAGACGGCGACTGCTCAAGTAGACAGACACAAAAAAAGAGAGACAAGGTGAGGTGAAGGCAGCAGCAGAAGGGATTAATACATATAGATGATATGTATGTACGGTACTTCGTATATGTGCGGGCAGAGAGAATGTGCAGAAGTGGAGGGTGTGAATCGAAGGATGGCGGAGGTGAAGGAGAAGAAGGGGATAGGACAGAAGCAGGACGGACGGGAAACCTGCAGGAGAAGACAAGGGACCCGGCAGATAAAAAAGAAGCACGAGGGCGAAGGCGAAGCAGAGGAGAGGGAAGCAAAAGGGAAGCAGAAGCAGCCTTGGTCGAGGTCGGCCCCATCCAAGGCCCTGCTAGGCCCTGCCATCCCATCCCGTCGTGTCCATGCTGTGGGAGACGGCCGGGCCGTGACATCCACCCAGCCCATCCCACCCAAGACAAGCCATCAATGATCGGATGCGAGGACGGACACCCAAAAGGAAAAGAAGGAAAAAAAAAAAAGCTTGGGCGGCAGCCCGAGGGGATACAAGAGCGCGAATCGAGTGGTTGACGATTCGCGACGGGGAACCCACGGCGCAGGTGACGGACCGGGGTCGGTCGAGGCGCCGGACCAGTCGGCGCTAAGAAGACGGCCGTGACGGATTCCCCATGATGCTAGCCCATTGCTAGCGCTCCACACCCACCTTGGAGAAGCACCAGAGGAACCCAGTCCGGCGGGCTCTGACTGGACCCTGGGGCTTCTGCCGTCTCTAGCACGGCTAGACGATGACGGGGGGGAGAGCTGCCCCGAAGAGAGCGTGGCCCATCGAGTCGAGTCGATGTCGTGCATCCCGGAGTCACCTTTACTAGCCTCTAGAGGCATAGAGGCTCAGGTCTTGCCAGGGTGCGGGTTTGCCTTGTGCCTTTTCGCCTTTGCCTTTGCCACAGAAGGCCACAGGCCAAGTCTCATGCTGCTCCGGCATTGGACGGGAGCGTGAGATGACGGGGCATCGGGGTTTAGGGCCTTTGCTTGTTTTGGAGGCTGTGTTGTCGTCACGTTGCACACTCTTCTTATCAAACTGGTGTGAACTCGGGGCTTGGCGAAGAGGCATCAAGCTCGGCGAGTGGCAGTTGGATATTCGTAGATATCAGAAACAGGGCTCGATAATATTGTAATCTGTACTCTTATTAGCAATAGTCCAACGCCCCAAGGTCAGGTCAGGTCAGGTCAGGCAGGTCAGGCCAGACCATGCTGTGTTGCCTTCGTTCGCAGCAAAGAAAACATCACGTTCAGCCCATTTGTTAGCCTCATCGCCTTGCTCCACAGATCTTACCTTTTCCTCTCATCCTTCCAAACGATATCCGTACATATCTGACGTCTCATCTCACGCACCTCTTTTTTTTTTTTTTTTAGGCCGCACCGTCGGTTTGGGCAGCCCCCTCGTCTCCCCGAGCTGATTGGTAGATGCATCCCGGAGCACATCCTCTTCATCATCTCTTGTCCATCAAATCGGTATGCTGCACGTTTTGCCTGTCACTCATCAGCCGTCGCGACGGGTAGACGCGTGTTCCGTCTGAGCTGTCGTTGGGGTAATTAGCCAGGCCTGCCAGGGTTCTTGAAACGTGGGAGCATCTCGAGTGCCTGCGGGTGCCTGCTAATCTTGAGCCTCGTCGAACCCGCGTCTGATTTGGGCAAGATGCTGTGAAGTCTGGTTGAGCGGGTATGCAGCTCTCGTCCCAAAGCAGGTTGGCCCATGCTGCCCACGGTGTCCATCACGTTTCATGCCTCCCAGAATAGCGACAAAGAGGCCATGTCTCTTGACCCTCGTGTGTGACGACCAGTGTCCCAGGCGCGTGAGCTGACGCGACGCGATTTGCCGTGCCATGAGAACACATGAGATGAGACCTGAGACATCGTGAGTAATTACCTTGGCTAAGAAAACGACGATGCCCCAATATCGTTCTGGGTTTGCTGACGGGGGGTAAACTAAAATCAGCCTCGACTTCCGACTACACCATCTCCCTGTAAGCGGCCATCTCTTAGTGCTGTGAATGCCCCCTTTTTGTTTCCCCCGACCCGTATCCAAGAAAGATGGTGCTGCCATGCGTGCTGCAAAGAGGGGGCGACACACCGCCCCCAGGAGATTTTTGTCTCTTGTTTTTTTTTTTCGTTCTCTGCTGCAAAACCCTCAATTATCTGCAGCACTGCACGATGGTGGTGGCTTGCTGGCTCTGCAGTGGACTGGGCCTTTAAAAAAAGAAAGGGTGCATGAGCTCAGGGCTGACATCCTCCCGCCTTTAGCATTGACCAATTCCGTGCAGTCGGGATTTTCTTGTCAACTTTATTAGTTGAGCCTTGATCGGCGGACGGACCGCTCCCTGTTGCTGCGAACATGCTTGCAAAGTTGACGTTGCGTTCCGTCGCCTTCTGCGCGCCGCCACTGGAGTCATGAAATGCCATGGAGCCTATGGAGGTGCCCTCGAGCGCCTCTTGAGGGTGGTGCCCCTGACTTTGCCCCCGATTCTAAGAATAGTGACGTCCATATTGGCCAGCAAAGCCCAGCAGCCCAGCTCCCAGCTGCCAGCCCACGACGATGGGGCTTTTGCTAGCGATGGATCCAGAAGCATGCTGATGGGTTCTGTACATACAGATTCCTTCTGGGTGGGGTTTTTTTTTTTTTTTTGGAGAAGCGGAGGAGGCCCTCCCACCGTGCTTGCTTCTCGTGGCGATCTTGGGTCATCCTGTTAGTACGGCCTTCCCCCTCATCTTGCTATCGCGAAAAGGCGCAATTCTCAGCTTGGAGGGCACAATGTCTCATTCTTCGGCCTGCGAATGGCTGCGCAAAAAGGATGGGAACCTGTTTTTCCTTGTGGATTCGTGCGATGCAACCAGACTGCGACTGCGGCTGCGGCGGGTGTGGCGCAATGTAGGGGATTTCTCAAGGCGGCCTCCATCTCGAGACTCTCTCTCTCTCTGTCGGTGGATAGCTCGGGGCATGTTGTTTACTGCTCGTCACGGGTTAAACAAATATCCTGAAATCGGATATGCCGGTTTGTTCCAATGCTTCAGCAAGTCGGATGATTGGACGGTGCTCTCAAAGGCTGTGCTGTGTGTCTTGAAGCTTGATGAAGACCCATCGTTGCAGTTGCAACTTGCGCCCCAACTAGTGAACCCACTCACATGATCACACGGCCATTGCGCCTTCCCTGGACCGAGAAAGTGAGCCTTTGACGGCGAAATGGTCTTCAAAGCCGTCATCGTCGGTGTATTGGATGGCATGGCAATGCAGTGGAGGGGTTCACCAAGTCGCTAGAACATGGTCACAAACCCTCAAAACCCCGAGAAGATGTGTATGTTCCACAGCAGAATACTGAGCGACTGAGAGCTCGAAATTGCTGAGCTTCACGTTGCTGATTCAGTGACCTCAAGTCTGGAGGGCTTGATGCAGAAAGGCAAGCCTTTAGCGACATCCACTAGATTCATGTTATTTTTGCAATGATAGACTCGTTTGAAGCCAAAGAATGTCTCAAGAAACATTCAGCCAATTCTTGCTGCTGTCCTGGCGTATCGACCTTGGGAGGAGGTTGACGACATCTCGGATTAATAGAAGCGCCGATATCCCGATCGTCAACATACAACTGCCCAATCCGGCAGGAGGGACAGCGGTGATGCATGGCAGAATTCCAAAATCTCAAGGAAATCCATGGTAGGATATTGAAGTTGCGACGAGCTGCCAGGACCTCAAGATGGGGAAACGTATTTCTAACAGCGGGGACGGCGCTTCAGCCTTCCGGAAGCGCCAGAAGATCACACATGAGACGCCCACCAGCGAGGAGGTGACCTCAAGCGACCAATTGCGCAAGCTCCTGGCCTTCGACCAGGATTTGCGCCGGGCGAGACATGGTAGGTTTTTGGTGGTGTTGGTCAAGAGCTTTGAAAAAATGGCACAAGGCTAATTGTTCTGGGGTCCTCTAGGTCTCCAATCTTTCAAGAATCTTCTCGACAAGCTAGTCTCTGAGGACGACGACCAAAGGGCGAATCTCGAAATCCTACACCAGTATCTCGACGCCGTGAAGCCCAGAGACACCTCTGAAGATGGAGTCTTCCTCGGCGATCTCATGGAAATGTGGTCCTTTGCCGCCCAGGTCAGCGACGATGGTGTCATGTCCTCCGTTGCCGTTGTCCTGGCCCTGCTCCTTCAGGTGCTATCAGGATCGCTGCAGCTGGTCCGCCACGGTCTGGGCATCTGCCAGACCCTCCTCCAGGACCGGCAGCTCAAGTCGCTGGCGAAGAACCTATCGGTTGAGAAGAGCAAGGCCTTCATAATCTCGCCCACTCTCCGTCTGCTTCGAGAGGCCACATGTCTGGACGGTGGCGCCTACGCAAAGCGCATCTTCCGAGCGCGCAACTTCACCTTGACGTCTCTCGGGAGGAACCTCGAGGTTGGGCATGTCGGAGATGCTCTGGAGGATGTGCGCAGGGCATCTGTGAGGACAAATGCCGTCCGCTTCTTCCTGAGCCTCCTCAAGTTCTTGGGCTCTGACGGGAGAAAAGAGCTGCTGGCACAAAAGGAGCTCATGTCGCACTTGACCTACATGATCAAGAGCGACCCCCCCTACCTTGTCAGGGACATCTTGGAGTCTTTGAAATCCCATGTCTTGATGGATGACAAGATTCCCCGAGAAGTCAAGTTTAGATGCTTCAACACCAAGACCCTGGTGCGGCTCCTGGCTCTGTACTCGTACACCGGCGACGGTGACGGCGTTGATGAAGAGTCAGCGGTGAGCTACAAGACTCACCAGTTTCTCATATATACTTGTACAAACCCAAAAGCCGGCGTGTTATACCCATCTACAGGTCTCTATCCCAAGGAATCCGACGATGAACATGGGCCACGCGGGGGGGCCAAAGCCTCCAGCACTGGTGGAGGTCTCATGACGGACACCTACAGGGCGGACATGCCTGTCTACAACTTTGTACTGGCCGAGTTCGCTCAGAAACTTCGCCCTTGGTCCAGCCTAAAGCACAGCGAGCTTCTCGTTGCCATATTCAAAGCCGCCCCCGAACTCAACGCCAAATACTTCCTCGGAAACCGATCATTCACTTTCGAGCCCAAGCTTTCAATGACATGGATCGGGTATGCCGCCTTCCTCTTCAACACCATGCAGATCCCTCTGCCTCCTCGCTTTGGGGACCGCACACGCTCCGCAAAGGCGCCTCCTCCCACCTCCATCCTGCTCGACAACATCATTCCGCTTCCCATCAACCAGAAGGTCCTCATCCGCTGTCTTTCTCCCAAATCCCACCTCACCTCCTTCTTTGCCACTCGGATCCTCATTGCGGCTGTCGAGAAGCTTTCCGAAGCTCTCAAGATGCATCACGAGGTAGCAAAGGCCAAGGACACCGTGTGGACCGAGGCCAGCCGCCGACTGGTTGACGCTTTCTGTCAACGGATCCCCGACATGAAAGAAGTGGTCCGATCTTACAAAGGAATCCCCCCCGAGAACATCCTCCACAAGACAATGGCCAGCCGTTTGTTGCGCCTGTACTACGAAGTGATTCCACAGGTTGCCCTCGCTGCCAGCTTTGACGTCTCACCCTTCTTCACTGCAGTCCTCAAGACCCTCAATGACGGGGGTGAGAAACCGGAAGACGAGTCGTTGGGGGTTATGGAACTCGAGAACCTTGTGTCTATCGCGAGCTACTCCCCCGGTATGCGATGGTTTTCAAGGATCGATAACCTCGTTGACCAGGCAGCTTCTTCACCGTACACT
Organism: Fusarium albidum; assembly: GCA_013618265.1. Classification (NCBI taxonomy): domain Eukaryota; kingdom Fungi; phylum Ascomycota; class Sordariomycetes; order Hypocreales; family Nectriaceae; genus Fusarium; species Fusarium albidum. Next base: position 7,089 of record JABFEP010000177.1, read on the forward strand.
GCCCTACTGCGACTGCTGTGCGACAAGAAGCGGGATCTCCCGTTCCACCAGCTGAAGAAGGTCCTAGGCGAGGTCGCCGTGGAGAACCAGCTGGTCACCAAAGCAACCATGCTCGAGCCTCTATACGAAGCGCTACAGACCACCCTGGCCGAGGCGAAGTCGAGAGATATGGAGAAAGTTTGGTCATTTGTTGACAACTGCATCAACCGATGTGCCTCGTCACCCATCAAGTATCTCGACTTGTTGGAGACGTACTCCCAGGAAGACAATGTGCCCTCGTCGAGTGGGCCGACTGCCTTACTCAATGTGGCCATGGTCGAGCAGCTATCGTATGCTACCAGTTCCGCCACCAGCGATGAACAGGCGTCGCTCGCCAAGTACCTCTCGTCTTACTTCACAGCCTCGTACAGGCTGAAGAATGGGAGACAGCTCACCAAGACCCTGTATAAGCGGATATGCGAGCAGTTCTCTGCCAGCAAGATCAAGATGAAGAAACTCAAGGACGACAAGCGGGACGTCGACCTGGACGAGGACATGCCTAATGCTGAGGTCGCTGACGGCAGAGACGAGAAGAACGGTTCGGCCCTGGTCTCTTCAAAGCTCGGGGAGATGCTGCACGTTGCGCTCCCTGAGGAGGAGGACACGGCGGCCTTGACAAAATGGACGGGCAAGAACGCCGAGGATCTGGTCGAGGATGGCTGGGCGGCAGGCCTGATCAGCCTCCTCTCATCACCCCACATCAACATCCGCAAGGAGGCCCTCACCAACATCCTCAAGATGGCCGCCAAGCTCAAGGAGTCGTCGTACGAGGAAAAGGACCAGGTCTGGCTGCTCCTCTCCGAGCTCGCCGAATCCTCCAGGGACCAGGTCGACGCGGGACCGGTCCCGTCCGCCTTCACCGCCTTCGCCACCCACGCCCTCGACGTCCTCAGGAGCCCGTTGCACCCTCTCTACCCAAAGGTCAACAGCTTCCTCACCCGCAGCCCCACCTGGTCCCCCGACAAGCTGCCCCTCGCCCACGACGTCCTCCACGGCGAGCCCTCGGAGGACGACAAGTACTACACCGAGATGACGTGGCTCCTCGTCTACCTCCTCGACAGCCTCCGCACGCCGGCCGACCTCGGCGTCTTCCACCGCAAGCGCTGGTTCGAGAAGATCTTCGCCCTGGGCGCGAACCCGTACCTGCGCGTCAACCTGCGCACGAGGCTGCTGAGGCTCCTGTACCGCGCCACCTGCATCGAGGGCGGGAGCACCACTCTTGTCACCCGCTTCGGCGTCCTGAGCTGGCTCGACGCTCAGCGCGCCGCCGTTTGCGAGGCCGGCGAGGAGGCGGATGTGCTGGTCGCGCTGATGAGGAGGGTGTGGGAGACGTGCGACCAGGACAAGGTCAGGATCTGGAGTAAAGGCGGGGTCGAGAAGTTGCTTGCGGTCCATGCTCTGTGAGAATGAGTAGTGGTGGTTGGATGGATGGTTGGTTAATTGTATAGGTAAGGCGGTGTGGTGAATCTATATACCCGACGTTTCGATACGACAAGAAAGTCTGATACCCCCCCCATCTATCTCCCTTGCCATGCGGCCATGATGGTTCAAGGTGGTTCTCGGGGCCTAGTTTACACAACGGCTGGCATTCCAAGTCATAGTGAATTTCACGGGGCTGAGTCACTGGATTTGGGTTGATAGCGAGAGACCCAACTGGATAGAAGGACCAAGTCACTGTAGTATATCTCTTTCGGGCAGCATGAAATGAGTCCAACTTGTTCAAACTTGTTCATACAATATGTACCAATCCCCCTAACCATCTACCTCCAATCAACAAAAAATGAATGAACACCATATAAGGGCACAAAGCGTGCCTGCTTGAAAAGGGCAGATTTCCAGAATTCTCCAACCACGATTTCGCTCCACAAGATATCATCCCAGATGAGAAACAACCCCACCCCCCTCGCACATTATTATTGATATTTGTATAAAAGGGGGAAGCCCGAGCCGTCCTTTGATGCTTTTCTTTGGCCGAGCCGAGAGAGAAGAGAAAGGCGGGCAAGGTTCCGCTTTATTGACGTGAGCGATTATTGAGTTTTAGTTTCCTGTCCGAGTTCGCCGTCGAAAATCAAAGAAAAAACGAGGTATTGCAAGGCTATGGCATCATACAACTGCATCATGAGCGCATTGTCAACTCGAATGCTGTTACAATTGGCCAGAAAGTAGTGCCTCGGTTGCTGAAGTATCATGTTAGCTGGGATAGTTTTGGTAAACAGGACAGGGAGGCATTGAACATACCAGAGTTGATGTAGGTTCGCTTAGCATCTAGAGGAACGTTGAAGCGCCTCTCCAGCTCCTGCTTGATGCCCTTCTTGGTAACTGTCATCAAGTCGGCCGTCTTGAGAATGTCGCGGATCTCAGCGAGCAGGGCATCGTCGCTGGGCATGCCGACCATCTCCTCGGGGGAGAAGAACTGGGAGCCGCCGAACTGGCTCATGCGGTTGCCAGGCATCTCAGAGTGAGCGAGAGACATGCGTGACATGTTCTGGGGGGGAGCAAAGCCAGCCGTCGAGCCGGGGCGGCTGGGCTGGTAGCCGCCGTATTCGGAAAAGGCGCCCTGGGCCTTGGTGGCATAGCTGTAGCCAGAGACCTCGGATCGCACGTCGTCGCGAGCAGTCTGGGTCTCCCACAGCTCGGCCTGGTACTCTTCCCACTTCTTGCGGGGGATCGAGTTTGGATCGAACTTGCCCTCGTCCGAGATGACGATCTTCTTGCCCTTCTCACCAGCAACGACGCGGGTGTTACCCCAGTTGAAGTCGTCCATGTGCCAGAAGGAGTACAGAGGCAGACCGAAGGAAAAGACAGGGATGGCCAAGATGTAGAGAATCATCCAACCAACCATCTCCCACTTTCGGCGCAGGATGAAGATGATGGCCTGCAAACCATAGATGGCACCAAGTAGCAAGAATGCCGTGATGGGCACGACAGAGGGATTGCTGGCAACGAGGTAGATCAGGTATACAATATACATGACGATGACCGGCTGGACGATGGTGCTCAGGAGGTCGATGAAGACGACGAAACGCATGCTGAAGCAGCAGAAACCGCAAAGCTGGGCCATAGGGATAAGCTCGATCAGGTTGTGAACAGTAGAGTTAATCCAACGACGTCGCTGAGAGAGGAAGACAGCCCAAGAGTCGGGGGCGATGGTCCAGGCGTGGGCAGAGAAGATGTACTTGGTCTTGTACTTGGAGTGGTACTTGAGGAGAAGAGTTGTCAGGTAACGATCTTCACCCAGGTGAAGCAGGTTCTTCATGTGGAGGGTATCGACTCGGATAGTCGAGTAATCATCAACCACGTCCTTGCTGACGAACAGGGGCTTGCCAGTCTCGGCAGCGCGGATCCGGTACATGGAGAAACAACCTGGTAGACAGGTGACTGAGCCGAACAGACTCTCGAAGGCCTTGGACAAGTTGTGCGAGATCCAGTACTCGTAAACCTGGATCATGGTGATGAACGAGGACTTGGCGTTGGTGAGAGCTGTTTCACCGCAAACTGCGATGAGACGCGTGTCGTCAATGAAGGCCGAGACCATGCGGGTAGCTGAATCAGGGGCAACAACAGTGTCTGCATCGATCTGGAACATAAACTCGTAGAAGGTGGGGTTAACACCGATGATGTTGCGGATCTGGTGGTACATTTCCAGCTCCATCGGACTCATGGCCAGGTTGTAGTGCACGCGGTTGAGGAAGCGCATGAGAACCATCTGCGAATCACGCTTACCACGGTTGCCAGGACGAGAAACCTCGGACGGCTTGCCGACCTTGACCACCACCATGAAGGGAACGATGTGGCCCTGGACTTCGTAGAGGCCAGAGTAGATCTTGCCCATATTGTGTTGCTTCATGCCCTCGCCGAGAGCTTCGAAGCTGAGGGGCTCTGGGTCGACCGTCTCCGACACGCCAAGAATGTCGAGAACAATGCGGGGCGTAGGCCTGTCGTTGCCCTGTCCAATAATCATGCCGTCGCAGACTATCACCAGTAGCTTGCGCTTGTCGTCGTACTTCATCCGGGCAGCCGAGTCCATGGCACGACGGAGGGACTCCTCGTCTTCGGTATATGCGGGAATCATGCACATGACGAACTTGTCCAGATTCTCGGGCACGTTCCTGCCACCGAACTGGAGCGCGGCAAAGAACTTGAAGACGATGATAGATGCAAGCATAACCGAAATGGCGAGGACGAAGTACTCGGCAAACTGGCAACGAATCGAGCTTCGAGTGTCGACATCGCCCAGGTAGAACAGATTGTTCAGGCATGTCTCCATGCGGGCCTTGGAAGCAGCGTCAAGATTGAGCTTGTCCCAGTACTGCGAGATGTCCATGCCAGCCCTTCTCGTGAAGAGCTCCACGACGCCGTCCTCCATGAACTCGGTGAGCTTGTTGTCATTCGGGGGCTCCTTGCCAGCCTTGGCCTTGAGTCGCCGACCACCCTTGAGGTATTGCGTCATATCGTACACACGGTCATTGAGAATGGCGATGGCCTGGTTCTTATCGTAGGCGAGCTTCTTGACGTACTTGGGTGTGTATCCCATCCTGCCCTTCAGATAGTTGGACTTCATGAAGGTCATGGTCTCGTAGTACCAATCAGGCCTGCTGTCGTTAGTGAAGTATCGGAAGTCGTGATACTGAGCGTTGAGGTCGATATCGAGCTGCTGGAGAAGAAGAGGCTGGCCGGTCACGTTGTTGCTCTTGTACTCGAGAGTTACTTCGTGACGGATAGAGCCATCCTTGCCCTGGCACAGAGCCGATACCTGCACCGGGAAGAGGTTGCTGACGTCCTTGCCGGCGTAGTTCAGCAGAGTCTCGTCACTGATCAATTCCTTGGGATAGTGGTTATCGACGATTCCTTCGAGATCGAACACAAAGCCACGGATGGCAACGTAGGAGCCCTTGCTACCCTTGTCGCCGTTGTACGAGGTGAGCTCGGCGGTGCTGTAGACGTTTTGCTTGGGGCAGAGGAGCAAAGGAAATCCGACCATGAAGAAACCAGCGATGCCGCACATCAGCCAGATGAGCATGTTGATGGCCAGCTTTTCTCTCCAAGCGACCCGGACATCCTTTCGAGGCATTCGTCCAATGAACCTGATGAGGAAATCAGGGACGAACCAGGTGAGGAAGTACACCATAAAGACCCAGCGCTTTCGGCTGGGCTTGTCCTTGTACTCTTCGACTTCCTCCAGAGACTTTTCATTGCCTCGCTCCGCCATCTGCTCGCGAGTATCCAGGTTCTTGAACATGTCACCGCCACCAAAGGCGGACACGCCAGCCTCGGATCGGGTATCATCGGCAAAGTAGCCTCCTCCCTTGCCCTTTTCACCGTACATCAGGGGTGTGTTGCCCCCTGAGACCAACCGCTCCTTCGAGATACCGAAAGGCGTGGTATCGGCAGGGGTGATGCCATCACCGGCCTCAGAGGACGGCAAGCCACCGTATCGGCCGGACACAGAAACAGCCTCGCCGAGCTGGGCAACCTCCATCCAGCATCGCTCGCTCAAGAAGACACCAGTCGCACCAACTCTGACTTCGTTGCTGGGCCACTGCTTCTCCTCGATCACCATCTCTGCGCGCTCGCGTTCACTGCCAACAAGAATGGTCTCGGCATCAGCCATGCCTAGAAACTCGCCGAAAGGCAAAAACAAGCTGAAGTCGGCAGACCGGAGTCGCTGGCTGATCTCGGCGATGCCAAAAGTTTGGACCTGCGTCCGCACGCACTTGCTGTCGAATTGATTGGCAATTCGCCGATCGTTAGGTTTCAGGCAGAAGATAAAGTAAGAGTTGGTGCCAGGATCGGTGACCGCCTTCTGGACGTTCTCCAGGGACGACAAGAATTGACCCGAGGCTCCTTGCTCAACGCCCATCTTGGTGTTCTTTCTAGACTCTCCGGCCTGACTCTTCTGCTCCAGCTCGTCCATGGCATCCTGTTGCTGGCGTCGGTATCCGGTGCCCGGCCGAGCTGTCCGGTGGGTCTTTCGAGACATGACGCTGGGAGCTCGCATCGGCTTTGAGCTCACAGTGGCCTGCATCACAGCAGAACGCTCGTTGGGGTGGGTTACGGTCTGCAGAGCTTCTTGGCCGAAAAGGCGGGCAACAAACTCGCTCTTAGTACCGTTGATCATGTTGAGGAGGTCACCCGAGATGATCTCGCCGTTCTCCTCGATCAGGCCCTTGACGGGGTAGTCGACCTCACCGGCAAAGTGCTTGACGGTGAAGACAGCAGCCGTGTTCTCAGTCATGAAGTTGCTTCCAGGCAGCTTAGCAGTGGCGGCCCCAACTTCGATGGCAGGGTTCTTGCCCTCGAAGCGCCTGCGGAGAGACTCCAAGAGCTGCATGTCATTTCGGTTGCGGCGGGTTTGGTCGTCGAGGATGCTGAGGAGACCGTTGCCAGGCTTCAAGATACCTCGAACAGCATCCGAGTTATCAAAATAGCTAGTAGCAGCCACGCTCACTTCCTCCGACTCGAGCATGTCTGCCTTGCGGTCGAAGAAGTTCTGGAGGGTCATGTTGTAAACGCTCTCGGTAGCGGCGTTGTTCAGAAGCTGGTCGAGGGCAGAGCCTGTGGATGACTGCTGAGAAAAGCCGGGGAAGTCCACAATCGAAACAGTGTTGGCAATAGACTCTTCGGAAGCACAGAGGCGTTGGTTGATCGTCTCGGTGATCCAAGCCACGAGGAGGGAGTAGAGGGTTCGAGCAAGCTCGCCGGCATGGGCACGGGCGCCGTTGGGGTCGAGCATGACAGTAACACGCTCCTTGTGAATCATCCTGGTCTTGTAGCCAAGAGTAGTCTGGAGGTCACCAGCGCTGACACCGAGGAAGGCAGCAATGATTGCAAGAACATCCTTGTTCTTCACCGCAGTGATGGTGTTGCCGCCTTCGTGCGAGAAGCCACCACTATCGTCGCCGGTAGCACTGGTCTGGCTGGTCGTCTCGAACTCGAGCTGGCCGATGTGCAGGATGCTGGCGAGGATCTGGCAGACCTCGGCAATCTCAGCACGTGGGAATTCCAGCTTTCGCAGAGCGTTCTTGAAAACCTGGAAGCCGTCGGCGTCGTTGATGCCAACCTTGAGCTGGGTGGGGTGACCGAGGAACTTCCACCGCTTCTGGGAGCCGCCGCCCGGCGCAGCTGAGCCACCATCCAGGCCAAGATGGGACCTCTCAGCCTCGCTCGTGCCCGCCAGAAGGTAATAGAGAATGTGAAAGTTACGCTCGCCAGTGGGCACGTCGGCAATACGACTGCGCTCAAGTCGGTGGTCGAGAAGCTTACCACCGATAAGGATGGGGTTGGTTGTGGTAGAGGTGTCATACTGGAGCTCGTAGAACAAGCCGGCCTTGGAGGCGGTGGGAGTCGTGGCAGTCTTGGTCGTCGTCAAGCTGTCGAACACGTAGGCAGCGAGGGAGAGCTTGGTAGAGAGAGGAGTCGAAGACTTGTTGAGCAGAGAAGTGAGCACATGGGAACGAAGAGTCGTCTTGCCCGCACCAGACTCGCCCCTACCGACGAAAACAAAGTCAGATTAGCCAGAATCATCCCAAGAGGAACGGCACAGAGCATCTGTACCGAGGGAGATTTCAACACCTACAAGAAGACGATGGCCTGGTTCTCTGACCGATGGCCTAGTCGCACCCATGCTCGGTCGGCCATATCCTCAGCGCCGGCCATAGCGCTTCCCTCCTTGCCGCCATCAGGGCCTTTCGAGGACGAGGTATACGTGTTGAGCGCGATGAGACCATGGGATGACAGGCGGGCAGTGGGAAGAGAGACGTGGAAACGACTGGCGAGATGAGCAGTGAGGTGGGTGTCGGATTGGAGATGTGCTGGGAGCGAGGGCAGTGAGGGCTGGGTGTGAGCGCCCCCTGCGCCGCTGCCCAGCTGAGGCAGGCTCATGGCCATGATGGGCAAGATGCCAACGGATGGCTCTCGATAAGGGGGTTCGGTCGACTCAGCGAGGTCTCGATTCAGCAGTCGATATTGGGAGGAAGGTGCAGATGATCGGGGTGTTTACGAATCGACTGTCGTCGTGGGATCGGTCGCTGATCTCAGTATCGACCACGTTGTTGAAGGGTCAGGCGAGGGCAGTCAGTCGTCAACTCGCACTTGGAGCGAAGGTGAGAGCGTGCAAGGAGACAAAACGAGTGTCAAAAACGGCAAGAAAGAAATAAAGTGAAAGGAGGAAAGGCGAGGCTCCGAGATCAGAGGCCGTCACCAGTTTGTTGGCTTGACTATGGTGGTGTAACTCTGATACTCTCTCACAAACACCAACAAAAACAGCCTGGGAAAGGGGATTGTTTTCTTAGGACTGGGCTAGCCAGATGCGCGGGCTGGAAACGTCCCCGCTGGGTACGGGGACAAGGTACCTACACTGTGGGTGCTTTTCCGTACGGTCGACTCCAGAGCCCAGAAGCGAAATGCAAGCATAGCGTGGTCCCCCTTGGACGTTCATTACTATGTTTGTCCCACAACACGGGCATAAAAACAGACGCCATTATCCCCCACCAGGGTTAGTCAGCCATGTTAAATTTAGTCGATTTTCCCGTACTACTTTTTGCCACCGAGGGAATACATACTGCAATGGCATCCTCTTCCCCTTGCTCAATGTGAAGTCTACGTAGAATTGAAAAGTATATGCTCATATATCCTGGTTAGGAACCAATTGTACGGGAACTCAGATTGCCTAAGTAATCAGGTAACGTATCTTTTAGGTATCTGAGCATATGATACTCCGTACTGCCACACTATGTGGCTTGTGTATCCGTACAAGTATTAATATACGAATTATAAGCATCGCTGACCCTCGGGGGCTGTTCGAGTTTTTCTGGTCATAGCCACACGGCAGGCCCGGCGTCTGCCCCTGTATCTCTCTCTCTCGGGCTCTCTCTCTTTTGCCTCCGCCCTAATACCTCGCTTCGCTGCCAGGCTCGAGACCTCGGCAATGCCTAGAGCCATGTCTCGTGGGTTAGGCAGTTGCCCTCCATTGCGGGAGGCAGAAGACAGCCCTGTCCAAATGATTCAACTGGCAGAGGCCTAATCACCATCTCAATTACAGACGGCAATTTTCCTCCAACGGCCGCTCCGGAAATTTAGTAGGGATTTCTGAAACCGGGACTTTGGGTCCTAATAACAGCGCAGGTAGGTCGATGAGATCAACGCACTGTACTAGCAACTGGGGACAAAAGCCGCCGTGGTTATGGTGGTGGCTCAGGCTGTCGCGCCTTATTTTAGGTTGTCTGTATCAATTGGTGTCGGACTCTCCCTTCGGTCCATCTCCATCTCTCTCGGCTTAGAGCCAGCGCCACCAACGGTCAACGATGGAGGGAGAGAACAAGCGTCTGGTTGTCGGGCATTCCTTCCAACGCGGTTTGTCTCTCTCGTGCCTCTTTTCCCAGTCAAATCCTCCCGCCAGCCAGCGGAGAGGCAGAGGCAGAGAGTCACCAAAAGCTACGATCAGAGATGGCCGCAGCAAGGGGACTGGCTGACTGATGGTCTCCATCATGCTGAGTTACGAGCCCAGGCCCTAAAAAAGAAACCAATGGACCTTTGCCCCTAGCAATTCTGGCCTAGCAACCAATCAGTTCTTCACAATCGGCATCCACCGGATTCTCTTCCGCACGGACTGGGACGAGGACGCGGCGGGTCACGCAAAAGGCTTGTTTATTGTTTATGCTGTCTCTGTGACCCGTACTGTGTCTAGGCAAATTCTCTTGCACGGTTTTTTCAGGCATTTGAATGATTCTGTCATCTTCCATCTGTCAACAGCAGCGCACCGCCGCTTTCCCGCCCTTGTTGACGAACGGCTTATTTTATTAAACGGGCTGTCAGCTAGGGGCCACCTACTTATTAAATGGGGAACAGCCCTAGACATGGCGCTCACCCATGGACGACCTGCAGCCTGACATCTGATGTGATGTGGGCTACGCGATATGAGAAGGAACGAATTCGGGACAGCAAGCCCGTCGCGATCAAGATACAATGACAGGCTGGGCAAGACATCAGTGGGTCGAGCTGGTCGAATTTCAATCCAACGCCAGCGCAGAGACTCTCCCAATATTATTCCAGCATCCAAAACCTCGTCCAGCTCCATTAATAAAGTTCTCAGATGGGCGTTGCGCAATCTCCTACGCATATGTAATATTTCATTTTCAGGGGAGACGGTCATGCTCCACTGAAATGGAATCGTTCAGGCCTGTCCGCTAAAAAAAATCCTGATCAGCACATCCTCGTCGTGCTAGGATCATCGTCTAGCTTTATTGATCGATCCCCTCCCTCCACCAGCCTTCTGGAATGCGTGAACGGGAGATGCCAGCCCAAGATTGCCCTGTTGTTATTTTAGGAGCCGGAGTGTGTGAGATCGATGGTGGAGGCACAGTCAAGTCCCTTTTTTTATTCTTACAATCCATGAACTGCATGTCACGGGCTGCCTTTCCTCCCTTGGGTCCCTCTCTCATTCCACCCACGATCGAGTTGATTCATGCCGTGGCACCTGGGACGTGTGTGGGAGACGGGACGCGTTGTTGTTGTGTGAGTGTGGGTGTGGAAATGTCCGAGACACCCATACTGATCTGCGAGACGTGAGGTGAGGCCACAGGATGGAGAAATTCTTCCCCCTGCTGCTCGGCTGCGCATCATTACCGTCACTCATCAGCGTCACTGCTGAGGCTAGCAAAAGCGACAGCTGGCGGCTGAAATCGATTGATCGTCTACGGGATAATTAGTATCGCAGCTGAAATTGTCTAGGCGTGGCTTGGCTGAAAAGTTCAGGCCAAGCTGGGCTCAGACCTGGCATGCTGATGAGGCTCAGCTGGAAAGCGCCATGAGCGCCCGCGCGTTCTGGAGAAATCCAGAAAAGAATTGATTGCGAGCCCGGGAAGGGCAGAAGCAAATACGCACGGCGAGAAATCGTATTCTCCTGAATATCCGGATGGTCCCTGAAAAAAGACAAGATCTTCAGACAGCTCGAAACCTCGATTCGACCAGGCTAGCCAGCAGCAAGTTCTGCACGGTCTTGAAAATCTCCATCCTTTTTGCCTCTCGGCTCAGTCTCACAGGGTCAACAGCAGATATGTCGTCCATCATCAAGCCGGTGTAACTCGGGTTATAAAAGTGCAATCAGCAATAGGAGGCTTAGAATAGGTCCACGTATCTACGCATTCGATATCCTGGCCCCCCGCCCCCGGCCGGCTCCCGTCCAGTTAAGCACATGTCGGCGCAGGAATATGGCAAAAAAAAAAAGAAAGCATCCCAGGCTCACCAAGTTTTTGATGATGAGATGGCGACTGAATAAACACAGCCACCCCGGTCGCTCTCGGGCTTCACATGCTGTTAATATTAACGTCGCAGTCAAGCGTCATACGAACCACCTCGCATCGACCTCGACTCGAAAACCGGCATTTGGGTCGTCTTCAGGCCAGTAAAGGGGACGCGCAGTCGACGCAGTGCGCTTCGCCTTCAGAGCTCGTATTTAGCCATCCAGTCCCACGCTGGCCCCCTTTTAGCAGCGCCCGCTCCGCGAATCCGATCCAGTCCCGTCCACCCCAATCCCATCCTCCAATCCCCACTAACGCACAACAGCCCCTTGCCCCTACAGGCGACGGCTCATCCGTTCCATGTTCCAAGTTTAGACTTCTAGACGTGAACGATACAGTGTGGGTGTGTGGCCCCCAGCCTAAACCGCCTCAAGGGCCTGCCTCCATGCCATCTTTCCAGCAGCCCTTTCAGTGGCCTTCAGTGAACCAGTAACCCAGTGGCCAGTCCATCCCGTAGGTTGTACCTTAGACCACCCCGTCCCGCAGAACCAACCAGTCGAATCGGGCCATCCGTCATCCGCCCCCCACAAGCCCCCTGGGCCCGCCTGAAGCACGTCCCCGGGGCTAAAACCGTCCAAGGATGGGCCGTTCGACTTGGATAAGCTGCGCCTCTGGCTTCAAAGGCCTGCCGTACACAGTGCGCATCATCCCAGCCCAGCATCAGCGTCTAGTTTCGGAGTCTCCCTCTTGCTGGGGCACGCTACTACAACGCTACGTCCATATGCTGCTCTTCCTCTCCAGACCATACCGACCCAGTCGCTTTCTTCAACACCTGGAAAGCGTTCCTCTTGAGCGTGTTCTGTGTCTTTTTTTCCTTTTCCTCCTCCTGCTTTCGCTACAGCCTCTAATCGACCGGCCTCACTCGCTTTGGCTACGTCTCCTCGATCGCTAATACTATTCTTCCCCAAATCTTCTGCAGCGTTACAGCTTTGCAGAGGTTGTGATACTTCATCTACGGCGGAAAAGGAGGGCCGCGTTGCCCAGCGACCCAAACCTTCCTCTCACCACCGAATCAACTTAATTCAAGCCTCTCAGCCTCTGATCAGTTACAGCCAACCCCCGCTGTTTCATCCACTCGCTCTCCCATCGTTACCGTCCGTCGCTTTCCCAGTTTCCTCGAACGCCATTGTTGACCCAGTCTCCCTCGTCCCACTGGGCCTCATCCGTCGACCCGAGGATCCGTCCCGTGTCCAACATCATTACCATCGCGACGTCCCATCTCCTGTGATTGTCCCACGAGGGCATCACTATCACCAGCCATGGCGAACCGAATGTCCATGTACTCGATGGCATCGGAGGCCCTCGGCGGTCCTCAGACTGCCCAGGTGTCGACGACCACCCTCCTGAACGCCATTCACAACATCTACCTCTCCTCCCAGCCTCATCAGCTCGACGCCAGCACCAGTCTGGTCGTCAACACCTGGCTCACTGCTGCCCAAGCCGGTCCTACCGTTGATGCTTCCCTCGCTGCCCGAGCTTGGGAGCACGCCAGGCGTCGAGCCGAAGATGGTTGTGTAATTCTTGGGTGAGCAGGATTCATCAACCCTGATCGATTTCACTTGATTATTAACAATGTCTAGGTCACTTCATCAATCAAGTCCCTCCGTTCTCGTGCCATTTCTCAACGCCTTCCCCTTCTCTATTCCGACCTCTATCTACAAGTCTCTGGAAGCCGTTCGACCCTTCCTCCGCTGTGTGACGCCCTACAACCCATCGGCTCCCAGGCAGATTGCCCTGGGTGTCACGCTGACTCTCAACCTTGGTGGAAACATCACGGGTGGCTCACTGGCTTTGGCCCAGGGCGGCATCGACACTGACAGGGGCCTGTTGAACATTCCAGCCGAAGCCGGTTATCGGGCCTTCGATGTCTTTTACTACCTTCTAACCTCGGCCTCCACTCCCGCCGAGAGAGAGTTCCTGGGCCTCAAGTCAGCCTCCGCATACTCTCTGCTAGCCCGGTCCGGCACATATGAGCCGCCTTCGTATCTGGCCACCGCCGACGATGGCGCTGCTGCCGACGACTTTCGCCAGGCTCTGAAGGAGGTTGGCATCAAAGGCTCCGCCCACCGTAACTTCATCTCGACCCTCGCTGGTCTGCTCAAGCTCGGCAACACTCTCGACTATGCTGCTGATTCCGATGACCTGGAGGAAATCTGCGAGGATGTGAGTGGGTTGCTCGGGATGGAGCCCGAGGTCCTCATGCATCAACTCAGCACTGAGGACCGGCGGACTCTGGTCGGCGGGCTTTACGAAGCTCTTGTCGATTGGGTCATCTCCAAGGCCAACAGCGCCATTTCCGCTCAGATGCTTCGCATCCGGGATGGTGATGAATCTGTCGACGGCCGAGGTGTTCGCACTCCGACCTCAAACGAGGACTCTGGTGACACTGTCTCCATCACGGTTATCGAGGTGCCCGATCCTACGCTGGGCAAAGCGCTTGCTATGCGCACCATCTTTGATGATTCCCTTGGTATCAATGCCGAGATGATTGAGGACGGTGTCGAAGTTCATCCTGCAGGCTCATCCGTCACCAGGGAAATGCAACAGGCTATGTCTGAGGTTGCACCCGATCTGGGCATTATGACAGGTCCCCAAGGGAGGGATCGCCAGCACGAGCTGGAGAAGAGAGAAGTCATTCTGGAGAAGGTTGCGTACGCCTCCGAAGATGACGCATTTTTGAAGAAGCTCTTGTTCCCTATTGAAGGAGAGGGCATCAACCTGGGTCGTGCCGGGCGCTTTGATCTGCCTGCCATCCTCAGCTCCAGCCGTGCCTGGTACCATCTTTCGCTCCATCCCACCGACGACTCCCCAGCCAGCTTGGCGGCTCTCCCAGCCATCACCTCTGCCTGGTCAGCCGGTACTGTTTCTCGACAACTCCGCTCGTGGAGGCTTCCCGAGTGGGCCAACCGCCGTAATCGAAACCTCGATTTCACTGCCGACTTTGATGTGGATGAGTTCGTGCAGCGTTATGCCGTCCTTGGATGCAAGGACGGCAAGGACGGCATCGAGAGCTGGATGTTGGAACGAGGCTGGAGCAACGGAGAAGTCTTCATCGGCAAGGAGCGCATCTGGGTCCGTGAAGGGCCCTGGTGGGAAGCTGAAACCATGCTCGACATCAAGCCTGCACACAGCCTCCAGAGCGTCGGCCAAAACCCTTTCAACTCTGGCTTTGACACGGGCTACTCTACCACTGGAAGTGGATTCTTCCCTCCCCCCGCGATAGCCAACAGCCTGAACGGAAGCAATGACCACCTGGTGCATAATCGCAACTTCAGCCAGGGCAACATGAGCCAAGTCAGCCTGAGCCAGAACCAGCACCAGAACCAGAACCGCGCACCATCCATTACTCCGAGCGCGATGCGCAATGTTAACAACATTGGTGACTATGGTCTCGGCACCAAGGGTGACACGCACAAAGGCCAGGTCTACTACAACGAGGATGGCGACTTCACGGGTATGCTGGACCCCGACCTCGCCAAGAACAAGCAGATCGAGACCAAGGAGCTTCCCTTCGGGCGACGTGTTTGGGTCACTTTTGTATGGGCTCTCACCTTCTGGATCCCCTCTCCACTTCTCCAGTATGTTGGCCGCATGAGACGGCCTGATGTCCGCATGGCCTGGCGCGAAAAGTTTGTGCTGTGCTTCCTGATTGCTATCCTCAACGCTGCCATCGTTTTCTGGGTAATTTGGTTTGGAAAACTTCTGTGCCCCAACTCGGACAAGGCCTGGAATGAGAAGCAGCTTTCCACCCACCTGGGTGAGAAGGACTTCTGGGTTGGCATTCATGGCAAGATTTACGATATTTCGGACTTCTGGAAACAGCAGCACAGTGATACGGACATCAAGACCACCAAGGCCAACATGATGCCCCTTGCGGGAATGGTCTTGGACAACTACTTTATGCCACCGCTGCACATGGCCTGCAAGGGCCTTGGAATCAAGGAGACAACCCAAATGCGGGCCAACATCACCATCACGGAAACCAACGCCAACCACATTTCTGGATACTTCGCCTCTGATCCCACCAGTGCCCTGAAGAATGACGACTGGTACTGGACCAACTTCGAGCCCGGAATCAAGGAGTACTACCACGGCGACCTCGTCTGGAAGGAGTCCCTGATCAAGGACGAGGGCGAAAACGACTCGCACATGTGGGCCAGGTACGGCAACGAGGTTTACGACCTCACGGACTACTTCCACACACTGGACGTCATGGACGGCAACTCGCTCTACACATTCCTGAACAAGGAGGTGTCGGACCTCTGGAAGAACAATCCTGGCGACAACATCAAAGAGCAGCTCGACGCTCTTATCGAGGGCTCGACAGGAAACAAGACCGAGCATGCCAACATCATGAACAGCTGGCTCTGCATCCAGAGGATTGCTTACAAGGGAATCACTGACTTCCGTGACAGCCCCAAGTGTCAAGTCAACAACTGGCTCCTTCTGGCGTTCGCCATCATGATCTGTTCGGTTGTCGCCATCAAGTTCTTTGCTGCTCTTCAGTTTGGTTCCAAGCGACGCCCCTCTCCCCAGGACAAATTCGTCATCTGCCAGGTGCCCGCCTACACGGAAGGCGAAGACTCGCTTCGAAAGGCACTGGATTCTCTGACGGCACTCCAGTACGATAATAAGCGCAAGCTCATTTGTGTAGTCTGTGACGGTGTCATCGTCGGTCAAGGCAACGATCGCCCCACGCCAAAGATTGTTCTGGATATCCTCGGTGTTGACCCTAAGGTTGATCCCCCGGCCCTTCCTTTCAAGTCGGTTGGGTCTGGCAGCGAGCAGCTTAACTACGGCAAAGTTTACTCGGGTCTCTATGAGTTTGAGGGCAACGTTGTCCCGTACCTTGTGGTTGTCAAGGTCGGCAAGGAATCTGAGCAGTCCAAGGCAAAGCCCGGCAACCGTGGAAAGCGTGATACCCAGATTCTTCTCATGAGCTTCCTCAACCGCGTCCACCACCGCGCTCCCATGTCTCCCCTGGAGCTTGAGATGTTCCACCAGGTCAACAACATCATCGGCGTGGACCCGGAGCTGTACGAGTACCTCCTCATGGTCGATGCCGATACTTGCGTCAGCGAGGATTCGCTCAACCGGCTGGTGGCGGCCTGCGCCCACAACGCCAAGATCGCCGGTATCTGCGGCGAGACGACCCTGGAGAACGACGAGAAGACTTGGTGGACTATGATCCAGGTTTACGAGTATTTCATCTCTCACCATCTCACCAAAGCCTTCGAGTCCCTCTTTGGCAGTGTTACGTGTTTGCCAGGATGGTACGTAAATCATGATCCCAGCCCCAGCCCCAGCCCCAGCTGCATGCGATGCATTGCTAACCGTTCTTGCACAGTTTCACGATGTATCGACTCAGGACGGTTGACAAGGGCAAGCCGCTCATCATCTCTGACGCCGTCATCAAGGAGTACAGTGTCTGCGACGTTGACACGCTGCACAAGAAGAATCTGCTCGCCCTAGGTGAAGATCGTTATCTCACGACCTTGATGACCAAGCACTTTCCCTCCATGTCGTACAAGTTTATCCCAGATGCCACTTGCAAGACAGCAGCCCCCGAGTCTTGGAGCGTTTTGTTATCCCAGCGTCGACGATGGATCAACTCGACCATTCACAACCTTGTCGAGCTGATGCAGCTCAAGGAGCTCTGTGGCTTCTGCTGTTTCAGTATGCGATTTGTCGTCTTTGTTGATCTCTGCGGTACAATCATCCTCCCCTCCACCTGTGCCTATATCGGATACCTCATCTATCTGCTCATCATACCATCGGGCCCGTTCCCGGTCATTTCTCTCATCATGATTGCCGCAGTTTATGGTCTTCAGGCGCTCATCTTCATCCTCAAGAGGCAGTGGCAGCACATCGGATGGATGATTATCTACATCATCGCTTTCCCCATCTTCTCCCTCATCCTTCCTTGCTACTCGTTCTGGAACCAGGATAACTTCTCGTGGGGTAACACGCGCATTGTCATCGGGGAGAAGGGTAGCAAGCAGGTCGTCGCTGTGGAAGATGAAGGGTTCGACCCTCGGTCTATTCCTCTGCAGCGATGGGACGACTACGCCCTCAGCAACAACCTCCCTGGCCGTCGCGGCGGATACCAGGAGAAGAACGATTACTCCTTCGGAGACCAGTACGAGATGGATGAGATCAAGTCTGTCTACTCGGCTGGGCCTCAGGGCTCAGTTCTGACGGGCATGCCCGGCCGCAACCCTTACATGCCTCCTCAGTCGCCCGCCTTCAACAATGGCCGCACCTCAACGATGGGTTACCAGGACTCGCCCATGCAGCACCGCCAATCGATGCTGTCTGTGGGAACAGGTGTGCATGACATGCGCAGCCAGTCACCGTACCAAGACTACCCCGGTCAACGACCCAGCATGAACAACCTCCGAGGCCAGGCCAATCTCTCCCCTAACATGGGTGCCCAGAGCCGCGCAGGTACTGCCCTCGGCTTCAACAACGGTACTCGGTCTCCCATGCCCGACGCCATGCGGTCACAGTCGTCATTCGACTTCCAACACGGCCATTCGGGACCTACTGACATGGCCATTGTCGATTGCATCCGCTCTGTCCTCGCCGAGGTGGACCTCGATACCGTGACAAAGAAGCAGGTCCGCGCTCTCGTGGAGCAGCGTCTTCAGACAGAGCTGGTCGGCGAGCGCCGCACCTTTATGGATCGCCAGATTGATCACGAGCTGGAGAACATGTAATGGAGAATCCCATGGCTGGAAGATGAATGGTCCTTTCGTGTTCTAATTTTGGTACATATACTACTACCTTTTACTGGGTTTATACAGAGAGCTTCCTAGCAAGCAAGCAAGCGCTTCTACTCTCAAAGTTGCTGAGCGACGAGCAGGGAAAAAGAGGATGAGACCGGGGAGGGGTTTTGTTTCCTTCTTGAGTTGTTGCAAAAAAATAAGAGTGACAAGAGAATCTTGGATGGCGTTACTTGTGTGTGTGTGTTTTTTGGCTGGGGGAGGGTTTTCAGATGGGAGTCGTTCCTTGGAAATTTTTATATTTTTGATATTATAAAGATGATGGATGCCCCAGGATTTGTTCTTAATGGCACACAAAGGCTGGAAACTGGGCTGGCTGGGGTCTCCGCAGAGGACACCTTCTTTTTTTATTTTAACATCATTAATGCTATCTATCTACTTACTCTGCTTGAAACATCTCTGCCCCAATGTGATGGGGTGGAAGTGACACGATCGATGATAGGAAGTTATACTTGTATCCTTCGAGGCCTTGGCTATTGTAATTCCTCAACGACTCGCTCACTCTTTCCATAATGAATATTCCTTGCATCATGTTTGTTCCAGTTCGTGTGTCCCAACTACCCAAAACCACACAACATTTCAACCTGTGTCGGTAGATCCATCGTATATGGGCAGCTAACCAAGTGTATTGCAATGCAGCGGCTTCTACTTCCTATCCAGGTTCCCCACGCCCTTGAGCCCAAGGTACACATCCGTCCCCCAGCCGTAGAGGCTCTGGACGGCGATACCGCCGCCAAAGTACTCGGCGTAGGCGCGGCTGAGTGGCAGGCCATAGCCCAGGCCGGCGATGGAGCTGCCGCCCGTGCTGGCGCTTGAGATGGCGCTGAGCCCGTCGTTGCCGCTGTTGTGGCCGGGGAAGTTGTCCGACTCATCAGTGAAGGTGGTGAAGGAGTAGGACCAGATGCTGGGCGCCACGTCGGGGGGGATCCCGCCGCCGCGGTCGCGGATCCGGATCGTCACGCCGGGCGCGTTGTCGTCAAGCGGTGCTATGGTACCGCTACGGAGAGCGCCGCGGTCGTCATGCTCCGAAGGCCGGCCGACCACGGGAGGCGGGTCCCAGACCGGGGGGCTCGACGAAGCGGGTGGAGAGTTCTGCGGGCGGAGGGCGGGCTCCGGGGGGATGGTTACGATGACGGGCTAACGCGACTTGTTCTCGACGGTGGCGCGGAAGGCATTCTTCAGAAGCTCCGTGACAATGTACTCGAGGTGCATGGG
>JABFEP010000179.1:6588-29693 GCA_013618265.1 Fusarium albidum
GCATGTCCAAGCCATGACATTTAGGGTCAATATTGAGTAGATTGAGAGGGAGAGTAGGATGTGGCTACGGCGGTTTCATCCTTACAGGGACTTTATGGATGGTGGATGGACTTGCGAAGAAGATGGGCATTGGTTGGTGAGGTGGTACTTTGACGGGCCGTCTATCCAGGAACCAGGTCTACATGTTGTATGAGAGACTTTATCAAAGAAGCCATATTCCGTATCGTACCTTGCTAATTGCAATAACCTCTCTTCTGTCTGTCCAGCAGATATCCTAGAAACGCCATCAAACTACAAAGCCTCTTCTGAAGATTTGCTGCTCTCTTCCAAAGCCAGGGATCCTCAGCCAGCAGTCGTAGGGACTACGGCAGACGCAGAAATTCCCTTAGATACCGGAGACCTATAGCGGGATGCCAAGTCTCGGCATGCGCTCTGAGAGACAAACCATCAAAACGCTAACCAGGTTATCAAACATTCTCGAGGGCTGATGCACTGACACGTCACACGCAGTGATGTTTTAGAGAGGATCGCCGTGGCGCAGTCACCTGAGCGCGTAGAAAAGGGTCTCAGAAGGTGGGCTGCATGCTCCGGGGCAGGAGAAGGCAGCAAGGGATATTGATGATTGATTCTGATAATGTAGCCCCGAAATCCTTCGGACTTCACGATCGGGGGTCTTTGGAGCCTTGGACTGGTGGTACATTCCACGAAGTCCTCATTGATCTCCTTGGCAGGCCTCCCTTGGGAGACTGCGTGATTATTGAGGTTGAGACCGAGATGCGGACTCTTCCTTTCCGTCCTGGGGAAACTGTACTGGAACTAGTCTCGCCCTGCTTTGACTTGGTTTGCAGGATTCGCAGAGATAGGTTTGCATAAACTTGGCGTGACTTCCATTCCTAGGGAGACCCCTTACAGCATCAGCTTGCATCTCGACCGCCACACTAACTTGATCAGTCCCTAGCATATTGACAACTACAGATTTCAAGCACAACATCATGATCCGTGACAGGAAGACGAATAGGGTGAGCAAGGGAGAACGATCACGATCGATGGTTGCGAAGAGAGGCCAAGAGATAATGGCTGCCACTCGTTTACCTGGTGAATTGATTATAAGTCGGGACGGTTCCCGTATAAAAAAGACAGACAACCAAGACTCAAGCATCAAAGTCTACCGTCCAAGAATCGTTTTCAGCATGATTTGCCATTGCAATGTCAAGTGCGGGTGCCTGTACGTTTCGCAAACTTGCCTCCACGTGTATTCCTTACTCGCAACAGGGCCGCCGTCCCAGATGCGCCAATGGCTGAGAATGTCACCTTTGAGTGCACACGTCCTACCGTGGAGCCTGCCCTGAAGCGCGTCACAAAGCCGTTGCCGTTTTCCAACAACATCGCCGAGAACTTGTCTTGGGCAGCAGCCTTTGTCGACCGCGCCGGCCACCTGACGGGGGTAAGTGGTTTCAGTCTCTATTGGCCAAAACGTTGACTCATTGGCTCAGGATTATGAAGCTTTGAGCAAGAGACTGCATGCCGCCATCGACACCATCGGAAACGATGCCATCGAGATGACGCTGCTCCGTCAGCAGTTCCAGATGCAGGTCCACAAGGTCCAGCAGCTTGAGACGACAATTGCCGGGCAGGAAAGGGCCAAGCAAGAGCTCGAGGAGCAGCTGGCCAAGGGCCATGCCGCTGCGGCCACGGCAGAGAAGGACCTGGCCGGCAAGCTTCGCCTCGCCGAAAAGGCTCTTTCCCAATCGCAGACGGCTGAGAGGCGGCTCAAGGAGAAGCTCGACAAGGCAGCGGTCGAAGAGCACGAGAGATGGCTCCAGGAGGATGAGCATCACAGGCAGGACCACGTGGCGATCGATGCCGCCCACGACGCCCTTGAGCGGGCCATCCGGGAAAAGGCCGCTCTGCAGGCCGAGCTGGACAGCAAGATCCTGGAGCTCAGCTCGAGCAAGCATGAGCTCAGCGCTGCCGAAGAGGCCATGAGGGTCTGCAAGAAGAACTGCGAGGCCAAGGCGACAGAGATCAGGGGTCTCAACTACCAGCTTGCCGGCGCCAACCGGACAAACACTGAGCTGTCCACGAGACTTGCCGTTGCCGAGGCTCAGCTCTCGGTCAAGGAGTAGGAGGCGACGGCCGCGAACCAGGCCCTCGCCGAGATGACCAGGAACCTCACCGCCTGCAACGACAAGATGGCGCAGAGGGATACCGCTATTAGCACCCTCGAGGCTAGCCTTGCAGCTGCTAATGCGGAGCGGGACCAGAAGCTCAAGCTGCTCGGGGATCTTCAAAAGTCCGCCGGGGAGACCCAGAAGGCGCCGCAGGATAAGATTGACCAGCTTAGCGCACACGATCTCGAGGACCACCAGCGTCTCGAGGCGGCCGACGAGGCCAAGAGGCTCTCTGAATCGACGCCGCCAACGCCCACGACGCCGACATCCGGACGAGGCTGGCGGCCGAGGAGCAGGCCAAGCGGGCGGTAGAGGAGGAGCTGAAGAGGGTCAAGATGCAGCTTGAGAGGGCCAAGAGAAATGAGATGCCAAACGATGTGGTGAGTATGCGTGTGCAAAGTGAGGTGAGGGACTGATGTGGTCTTGCAGACTCTCTTCAACCCCATCCCGATCGTTGGCAGCTTGAGCGGCGCTTCCAGCGACTTTGACGACCTAGTCTACCCCGTCGAGTGTCCCTTCCCTGTTACAATCTACGGCTACTCCTCCAACAAGATCTTCGTGTCTGTTAACGGACTGGTCAGCCTCGACAAGGAGTACACAGGCTACAAGTACACCAGCCTGCCCGTTCGGGAGTCGGCCTTCCCCAGCTACACCCTGCTCCCCTTCTGGTGCGACCTCCGCATCTACCAGGGAACCCCCCAGGGCATCTACTACGAGGTTGCCGGCGATGCACCCTCGCGCACCCTCTGCGTCGAGTGGTACGTCTCTCGACACCAGGAGAAGAGCCAGTACTACCATTTCAACGTGCTGCTAGAGGAGGCGCGGCCCAATGTCGTCACCTATAAGTACTTTGCGGCGCTGGACAACGGAGGAAGGTGCACAATCGGAGCGCAGGGGCCCAACGGTGAGTCTTCTTGATGCTTTCTGTGTATGGCTGCTAAACACGACTGTCTAGGCTCCCAGCTGTGGTCCTACAACCAGGCCAAGGTGAACCCGGGTGTTCAGGTCGTCATCGACACCTTGTCGGGTTCGGTGACTGAGAGCACATTCACTGTGCCGCGTTGACCAGAAGGGATGTACTGAGGGGATTGGAAGAGAGCTGTGTACTTGAACTGCAGTAGAAATGAGGTCCTGTGTGGTAATTCCCAAAGCCAGGACAAGGAACTACACCGTAGACCAACCCAATATAACAGATGGACCTAGCGTTCCTCTCGGCTACCTTGCCTTACTCAAAATGTAGCACGAGACAGGGGGAGCTATATTAAGGCGCCCTCTGGCATCGTCTTGGGGATATCCCGGACCCCGGTACTACGTCAGCAGCCAAGTCCTTGATTTACTGGGGATCCTTTAAGAAGAACCCTGCTGATTTTGATAACTATCATGTCCGAGATGATGCATCGTTGTAACTTTGGGCCTATTAGTCCGGCGTCAGCCAGGCAACCCCTGTCCAGCCGCAGCCAAACCGTCTCAACCGCGTCGGGGTAATTGGCTACGGTGTAATTATTCCACGCCAACGAGAGACCCTTGCTTTTGGTGATTTTCTCAAGTCATGAGGCTGCAATCCATGCTTTCTGTGATAAAGGCTGAGGATCTAAACTTGGCACATGCCTTCTGACTTGGCCGACTACAGTTTCCGCTTTCACTTCCGTATCAAGTCAATCACTCCCTCGACATATTTCTCGTCCTACTCACTGCCCTAGAGATCGAAATCTGCCAAAATGAGCATCGACACGAATCAAATACCAGTCCCTGGCATCGCTGCATACGGATTGCGGTTCCTGGAGTTGGGCAAACCGCAACCAGGTCTCCTGGACTTGGCCATCGCCGCCGTCACTCTAGCAGCTGCAATGTGGCTCCTGAAACTGATATCGAGCTCTTCCGTATTCCCCAGAAAAAACACCAAAGATGAGATTGACGGCACAGAAAACCCACGCGATATATGCAGAGTCCTCCAGAAAACAGGAAAGAACTGCGTCATCTTCTTCGGGTCGCAGAGCGGCACCGCCGAGAGCTTTGCCTCGACCCTAGCAAGAGAAGGAAAGAGCCGGTTCGGGCTGGAGACGATGGTGGCTGATCTCGAGATGTACGACTACGACAGCCTCCCCCGCGTGCCGTCGGATGTGATCGCCATCTTTGTGCTGGCGACGTATGGAGAGGGTGAACCAACCGACAACGCGGCCGAGTTCTACGAGTTCATCACAGCCGAGGATGCGTTTTCAGACGCCACAGGAGAACCCCTGAGCGGCTTGAAGTATGCCATGTTCGGTCTGGGGAACAAGACGTACGAGCATTACAACTCGGTAGCTCGGAGTGTCGATAAGGATTTGACGTCCCTTGGGGCGATCCGTCTTGGCGAGGCCGGAGAAGCTGACGACGGGGCTGGCTCTTCGGAAGACGACTTTCTCGAGTGGAAAGACGCCATGTGGGATGCCGTCTCTGCCAGTATGGGTCTGCAGAGGCGAGGAGACGAAGAATTCACTCCCATGTTTGAGATCCGCACCCACTCTAACTTATCGACCGGATCTTCAGAGGTGTTTCTCGGTGAGCCGACCCGCGATGGCCTCTACAACACAGCCGCCTCCAAGCCGTACGGCTCCCACAACCCTTATATCGCAACCGTCATCGAGTCGAGGAGCCTCGTGCGATCCAAGGACAGGACATGTCTGCACTTTGAAGTCGACATTTCACAGTCAGGCATGACTTACGAGACGGGGGATCACCTTGCGATATGGCCCATGAACTCGGACAAGGAGGTCGACATGTTCCTCGAGGTGCTCGGGCTGACGGATAGACGGCACCACATCTTCAGCGTCAGGCCCCTCGACGAGACAGCCAGCGCGCCGTTCCCGACCCCGACGACGTACGAAGCTGCCGTGCGCTATTACCTGGACATTAACGGACCTGTATCGCGCCAGCTCATGGGGATACTTGCTCGTTTCTCGCCCACGACGAAGGTCAAGGCCCAGATGACAAGACTAGGTATGACGCTGATGCTTTCACTGGACAAGGACTAACGAATGCAGGAAATGACAAGGAGTATTTCAACGACTCTGTGACAAGCAGGTACTTCAACATTGGCCGGCTCCTGAACCATCTCGGAAACGGGGAGAAGTGGTCCACTGTTCCGTTTGAACTCATGATGGAATGCCTTCCCCATCTGAGACCGCGGTACTACTCCATCTCGTCGTCGTCGCTCGTTCAGCCGGGAACAGTGTCATTGACCATCGCCGTGGACTCTCACGAATGTCCCGGACGAGATGGCCCCTTCGAGGGCGTCTCCTCGAATTACATGCTGGCTATGTACCACGCGCAGAACAAGGACGCGGGACGACAGGATTCTTCGTCGTTCGACATCCAGGGACCGAGGGGAAAGTACAACGGCCATCGTCTCCCCGTCTACGTGCGGCATTCACCATTCAAACTTCAGCGTGACTCTTCGACACCGATAATCCTCATCGGGCCGGGAACAGGCGTGGCTCCTTTCCGCGCCTTCGTCCAGGAGAGGGCCAGGCAGTGCGAGCAGGGCAAGGCTGTAGGAGAAACTGTACTGTTCTTTGGATGTCGTCGGCCGTGCGAGGATCTGCTGTATGAGTCGGAGTGGAAGGTGAGTGCCCACGGAAAACCATGTTACTTCGTTTAAGCTCTCTTGCTGCATGAAAAACCATGTTTCTATCTAACTTGGTTCTAGACGTTTTCTGCTATCCTTGGAGACAAATTTATCTTCCTGACGGCGTTTTCTCGGACGGGCCCGAAAAAGGTCTATGTCCAGCACGTTCTGAAGGACGAGGCCAAGAGGGTCAACCGACTGCTTGAGCAGAACGCGTCGGTATACGTCTGCGGCGATGCTTCCAATATGGCAAGGGAGGTCAAGGCTGCTGTAGTGGAAGCCATCGCGGGGCATCGGGGCATTTCTGTACATGAGGCTGCTGGGGTTGTGCACAAGATGGTGGCGACGAGCCAGTACCAGGTGAGTTCTGGGATCTTTCCATCTTTGTTCGGTGCTAACGGTCTTTAGGAAGATGTGTGGTAGTCATGGGAGGGCTGGTTGATTTGAATTGAATAGTGTCTATATCAACAGCCCATCGACTCAGAGGCACAGGCTGTGCAAGTTGTCCTTGAAAGAATCTACCACTGCCCGTGGTTGATCCATGGGACCCCTCTCGATATAGCTTCTTTACCTCTGATAAATGGAAAGCTATTTTATATTCTCATTGATACAAAATCTAGAGTAGTGCTACCCCCTGTGTCTCCCCACCGGATCAAGCTGTGAACAAATCCGTCGCGGCCGCCAAGACTCCCTCACCGCCATGATCCTTGCAAACCTCGGGTGTTGCCTGATCCTTCCCACGAGAAATTATCTATTTATCACGGTCGCATCGCCACTTTCTCTCACCATCTCATCCATCATGCCTCATTTTCTCAACTTCAACAAGGACGCAGTCCTCACGGACCCCGACCTTGCCGAGGTCTACAACCTGCTCCTCAGCTTGGCCACCGAGTTTGCCGTCCTCGGCCACGTCACCACAGCCGCGACCATGATGTCGCTCCTCCTCTCCGAGTCCGCGGCGCCGTGGAAGGTCGGCCGCGTCAGGTACATCAATCTCGCCTTTGCACAAGCAAACCAATGGCCCGACGAGGTTCCGCCAGAGGACAGGACTGAGCACGCGCTGAGCAAGATCGAACCTGAACTGGCTTCAACGCTCACTCCCAGGGATGACCAGAGACGGCTCGAGGACCTGCTGCTGCTTTCTGTGGGAGCTGAGCCATCTACCGGAGTCCGACGTATGGATCAAGCCGTCGCGCTTAGAGATGCGCTCGAGCTGAGCATCCGGTTGGCGTCAAAAAAGGCACGCTCAGTGAAACAAGTTGAATCAGATGCCAACGTCCAAGACGTGCTGGGCTATCTTGCCAACAGGATGAACGCCGATGAGACCATTGAATTTCTTCTGGAACTCGCCAAAGCCCGTGGAAACTGGCCTCTCTTGGCGACGGGTGCCTTGTCCCGCAAGATTTGTTTCGATGAAGAAAAGGCGGACGCACTCGCCAAGGACATTCTTGATGCATTCACGGAACGCTTCGAGAACGGACGCAAAGCACACCCCGTCGAGAGCATGTCCATCAGACAGCTGCTCGAGGAGCTGGACCGCAACACAAAAGCACACGGCATCCCCTCGTTCGAGGTGGCGGGCGAACAAGTTCCCGAATCTCTCTTCAACCCACCGGCAACTGAGGAGCAAATCTCTGCTCTGGAGCGCAAGCTTGATGTTGCACTGCCAGATGACTATAAGGAGTTTCTACGGATCAGTAACGGGTTTGGCTTTACCTGGAACGGAGACGAACTTGACCCTCCCCTCTGTCCCATCGATGAGATCGACTGGGCTTCTATATTCGAGGAGCTCCCTCTGAATCTGCACCAAGACACGGCTGGGGTGTTCTCCCTCGACCCTCCTGGTGGCTGGTGGCCCGTCTACCAGAGGCCCCTCGAGATTGGATGCTGTGACATATTCAAGGTGTGGCTTGTCCAGCCGCAAGATACCAAAAGGGCCGTCGAGGCGTACAACGAGGCCGTGAACAATCCAAAGACGCCGGAGGGAATCAGGCGCAATGTGCGCAAGCTTATCGCTTCCAAGTACGGCAGCTGGGATGCTTTCGGGGGCTTGGGGTGGATGGTTCAAGTTATTGAGGACACTGAGGATATCCCGATGGGGAGTTTCACCCAATTTCTGCAGTACAAGGTTCGGAGGTCAGAGGGGAGTTGCTTATGAGGTGAGAATAGACATTAGCTGTCTTGCCCTGCCAAGACTCATATTGTTGATGTTGATAAGGGTATAGCAAGGACCAACCTTTGGTGGAATGGATCCTAGATTCTACAGCACGAACGGGGCAAGACGTGCTATATGACAGGAGGCACGGTGATGGCTATAAACCCTTGGGTAATAAACTATCTCTTTAGCGATGAATGGAATTCCTTTGTTCTCAGTGACAGCCTTAATAGAGAGACTTAAAGACAGAGTTTGTAGACTGGTAGTAAATTCATCCTGTCACTTGTAGCAAGGGCCTAGACGGCTTAAATATTAAGTCATTTCCACTGCGCCCTCCGTGAGGCCCAACCGGCCAGAGGTCATCGGCATATGGCCAGGGCCCACACATGACACACCTCCCGCCGGTCCTGCCCGTAGGGACTACGGTGATCTCTCGGATCGCGCGGACCCCTGGCTTGAGACGGCTTGGCGGGAGCTCAAATGGGACGAAGCAGGATGGGTTCCCACCAACGGTTAACTTGGCCCTTCTTGTCTCTTCAAGCGGAATTGTCCAATAAGATGGAGCAGGGCAACTTGTCATGGAGGACTGGACCCACCTGCCGAAAATGGATAATGGACAACATCGGTGGTCCCGTATAAGAGTCTCGATTGCGTATCCCCGATTTCCTGTCAAGAAAAGTCTTCCCCTTCTACACCTCCTGAACAATAACCCCAACATCCCCCAGTGTTATCTGTCATACCCAAGACCACCATGCCCCCATTCCCTCCACCACTGCGGCTGGCAAACTCAAGCCACGGCCACCAACTTCCTCACGACACAGACCAGAGCTCACACGTCGTACTCACCCCAGAGGCAGAAGACGCCCTCGCCGAGCTGCACAGCGCCATGACCAACGAGCACGGCCCTGGCTTCTCAGACCTGGGCAAGTACTTGCGCGACGACCAGCAGGCGAGGACGCAGGCCTTCCCGCTCAGCGTGTGCTTCAAGGCGGTGTCGACATACGGCCGGCCCGGAGGCGTGGCGTCGGTTCGGACCCTCAAGGATGCCATCTGGAGAACGTTTACCTTTCAAGATGTATACGAGTGGACGTTGAAGAGGATGATGTATCCTGACAGCATGGACAACGGCCAAGCTCTGATCCGTGATTTCTCAGGAGTAGTCCGCAACGGAGAGATGATGCTGTAAGTTGCTACATTCCTTCTTCAGAGCTTTGATTAATCATGACCTTAGGGTGCTGGGAAATCCTGGCTCCGGATGCAGCACGTTTTTACGCACCATCGGCAACGACCACTCCTCGTTCCTCGGCGTCAAGGGATCCATCGACTACTCGGGCCTCTCCCCCGCCGAGATCCTGAAGCGATTCCGCGGTGCCGTGTCATATGTTCCAGAAGACGACATCCATCTGCCTACCCTCACAGGCCGCCAGACGCTCGAGTTTGCCCTCCACAACAAGACGCGCAAGAAATGGGCCGGCCAGATCCCGAGGTTTCTCGACGAATTCGGACGCGCCTTTGGCATGACCAAGTCGTTGGATACGCTTGTCGGCGACGAGTACACCAGAGGCATGTCTGGCGGCGAGAGGAAGCGCATCTCCATCTTGGAGTCTCTGGCTTTGGATGCCTCCGTTCAGGCGTGGGATGGTTCCACGCGTGGTCTCGACGCCTCTTCTGCTCTCGACTACATCAAGTCTCTGCGTCTCATGACGGATGCCTGTCGACGAGCAACAATTGTTTCCTTGTATCAGGCGTCGGACGACATCTTCAACCTCATGGACAAGGTCCTTGTCATTGACCAAGGGAGGATGCTCTACCAGGGCCCTGCGAAGAGTGCCGAGGCTTACTTTAATGCCCTTGGCTACGACCGTCTACCACGTCAAACCATGAGCGACTTTCTTACTAGTGTTGCATCGGGTAATGGTGCTAATATCCGCCATGGCGATTCCAGCACGCCCCGGGGTTCTGTCAACCTTGAACGAGCCTTCAAGGATAGTCAGGCGTTCCGACATGTCCAAGCCGAGATTCATCAGTACGAAGCCGGCATCGGGGGCCAGGCTGGCGATGAAGCCCTGAAGCAGCATTCCGAGCTGCTCAAGTCCAAGTACGTTGCTTCTCACTCTTCATACAACACATCCTTCTTTCGACAAGTCCTCTTGTGTGCCAAGAGAGAATTCTGGCAGCTCAAGGGAGATCAAGCACCTCTGATTTCAAAGTTTGTCTGCGTTTTTGTCTGCTCGTTCCTGCTCTCGTCCATGTTTTACGACATGCAGGATGACACGGATGGGGTCTACTCCCGAGGGGGCTTCTGCTTCTACGCGGCTGGACTGGTGGCGTGGTTCCAGCTGGGAGAGCTAGATGGGGCTTTTGCTGGCAGAACAGTGTTCAGCCGGCAGAAGCGATATGCCATGGTCAGGCCTAGTGCTGTGGTTATCGGGAAGACTATCATGGATGTGCCGGTTGTGTTTTTTCAGGCGGCGCTCTTTTCGTTGATTGCCTACTTTATCAGCGGTTTGAGATACGAGGTGAGGATTTTCCAAGAGGGAACTTGTAAGATGGGTACTGACTCTTGTAGGCCACTGCATTCTTTGCATTCCTGACCTCCATCTTTCTGTGCACCATGGCTTATACAGCATCCTACCGCGTCTTTGGTGCAGCGTCCCCTCATCTGGAAGTGGCCCTGAGATACTGCGGAATCTTCTTGATCATCACCATGGCACTTGGAGGCTATTTCAGGTCCATTGGCAGCGCCATGTTGGAGGTGCCATGGGTTGGATGGCTTGGAGTGAGTACCCCAGGTCCTTTAAAGTCGTCACAGCTAAACATGATCAGCACTTGACCCCTGTGCTCTACACCTTTGAGATCCTTATGGCGGTCGAGTTCCACGGGCGCAAGTTCCCGTGCGGCACGGGCTCAGTCATCCCGTCTGGGCCAGGCTACGACGACGTGGCATTCCAGGTCTGCGCATCTCGGGGCATGTCTCCGGGTCAGTTGGAGCTGGACGGGGACGAGTACATCCAGAGCGAGTTTGGCTTCAGCTACGGAAACATTGGGCGGAACTATGGCATCCTGGTCCTCTTCCTAGTGGCCTTTTGTCTACTCAATATGTGGGTGGTTGAAAAGGTGGATTGGACTACGGGACGGAATGCCGGCCATGAGAGCGCCCACAGCACCAGTCTCACGTCCCAGAAATGCGACGAAGAGAGTACAGATGAGGCCAGAGTCCAAACAGAGGCGGGCCCTCCACCAGCCACGGCTCGCATCGGGGGATCAGAGGCAGTCTTTTCCTGGAGCGACATCAACTACAGTGTCCGGCAGCACAACGAGAACAAGCAGCTTCTACACGGAGTCTCGGGTTTCTGCAAGCCCGGTACTCTCACAGCTCTTGTTGGAACTTCTGGAGCTGGAAAAAGCACCTGTGAGTCAATACTGGAGGTCTCTGGTCGTGTTACTCACAACCTACAGTGATGACCGTCTTGTCACATCAGGGAACGGGAGCCGTGTCTGGAGAAATGAAGATTGGCAGCGACATGATCGGTTCTTCTTTCGGACGACGGATCGGTTTCTGTCAGCAGATGGACATTCACGTCGAGACCAGCACCGTCCGCGAGGCATTCGAGTTCTCTGCACTCTTGAGACAGAGCACCGAGAAGAGCAGACAGGACAAGATTGCAGATGTCGACGCCATCATTGACATTCTCGACATGTCCGAGCTGCAGAACATGGTGATACGCTCACTATCGCTGGAACAGAAGAAGCGGACGACCATCGGCGTCGAGCTCTGCGCTAGCCCAGACCTCCTCTTGTTCCTCGATGAACCTACAAGCGTAAGTCCCTGAACTGAAGTAGTCTTCCTTGCTAATTCACCCAGGGCTTGGACAGTCAAGGTGCCATGAGCATTGTCAAGTTGCTTCGACGGTTGGCAGATGCTGGCCAGGCCATCCTGTGCACCATCCACCAAGCGAGTCAAGAGCAATTCGAACTCGTGAGTTGAAGACTTTCACTCTGAGGACATAACTTATTCAGGGCATAGTTTGATCGCGCCCTTGCACTTCATCAAGGAGGCCGAGTGTACTATTTCGGAGACATTGGCGTCAACGGCAAGACAGTACTCGACTACTTTGCTAGACACGGTGTTGCAGCAGAGCCGGACAAGAACGTGGCAGATCTCCTGATAGAAGTGGCCAGCCGAGAATCAACCACTGGCTGGTGCCGCATCTGGGAACGCTCCGATGAGGCGGTCGCCGTCCGGGAAACCATCACCGCCATGAGGACCACTGCATCAACAGAACACGAGCCATCTGCCCTGGACAAGCAATACGCCTCGTCGAAGAGTCAGCAGATTATTCTCTTGACGAAACGGACATTTCTGCAGTACTGGCGCACTCCTGATTACATCTACTCTCGACTATACTGCTCCTTCGTACACTCTGCCTTGAACGGCCTGATGTACCTGCAGCTGGGCAACACCGAGGCGGACATGCAGTACCGCATCTTCTCGAGCTTTCTGGTCCTCATCATCGTTCCCGAATTCATCAATGCGTGTGCAATGATGTTTGACGATAATAGGAATGTGTGGCTTGGACGGGAGTATCCGAGCCGCATCTATGGCTGGGTAGCTTTCAGCACAGCCAACATCGTGGCAGAGATACCGTATGCCTTGGCGGGTGCTGTTCTCTTCTACATCCTGTTCTACTTCCTCACGGGATTTCCACTTGGAGCGCCAGCAGGATACACCTTCCTCATGATGCTCATGTTTCACCTCTTTTCAACATCCTGGGGCCAATGGATCGTGGCACTCAGGTGAGTTCCCTGTCCAGACGAATGACTGTGCTAACATGTTTAGTGCCGATGCAAAAATGACTGCCAACGTAATGCCCTTTTTCATCGTCATGTGCGAATTCTTCAACGGCGTTCTCCAGCCAAAAGAGCTCATGCCTGCAGTCTGGCGCTACACCATGTACTACATCGGGCCGTTCACGTACTGGATCTCGGGGATAGTGACGATGCTCCTCACTGGACTGCCGGTGAGGTGCACTGAATCGGAGCTGGTGCGGTTCCGTGTGCCTTCTGATATTACCTGTGGGGAGTACGCCCACGATTGGATCTCCCGCAGTAGGGGGTACTTGGCGGATCCGGATGCGTTTGACGATTGCGGGTACTGTCAGTATGCTGATGGTGGAGATGTGAGTGTTCTTCTGCTGTCGCTGTCAATATGCCTGACGCTTCTCAGTATCTATCCAAGATTGGACTTGACAGTGATGTTGCCTGGCCTTATCTGGGTATCTTTTTGCTGTTCACAGTGACAAACTATGTCTTGGTTTATGTGTTTGTCTATGTCAAGTCTGTCAAGAATTGGCTTCCGTGGTAAGATCGCCTATAAAGAACAAATGTCAAGGATGACGGGGTTGGGTAAATAGAGATCATTGATGGTTGTAGTTGAAGTCTAGTTCTCTTAATAGATATGTCAAGGTGTTGGTCTCCTCTTACAAGTCACGGAGAGTAACCTCTGTGTTAGATCCCCTTATTGAGTACCCGTGGGCTTGACCCCGTTAGGTCAAGCCCACCGGTAATGTTGGCAGCGGTGTCACTGGTCGACCAGATACATAGCAAGATTAGTCAGAGCCTGAGTCAGCACATCTGAGCCCTTTGTCAAGTTCTTCAGCCTTCCCTCTCCAGATCCTTACCTAGACATCAACCCCCCTCGACTCCCCAGCAACGACTCCAATGCCCACACCAGCCGAGACATGCTGGACCTGCCGGCGTAGACGCCACAAATGTGACGGGAAACGGCCTCACTGCCAAAAATGCCAGGCGAACCAAGTCGAGTGCCTAGGCTATGGAAAGATCAAGCCCTTGAATTGGGTCAGCGGCATTGCCAGCAGAGGCCCCCTGAAGAATTGCACATTCCACGACGCCGGCCCGTCTCCACTAGCCCACAAGAAGTATTCCAGATCCGACGTCTTTATCTCGGTCTTTACTTCGTCACAGCCAAATCCTGGTCCTTCCACAAGTTCCCCGCGTCGCCAAGAGACTGTGCCTCTCCCACTGATGGACCCCATGCACCGAGATATCAGCTACAACGCTCGATTCTTCATTGACTACTGTAAGTTTGTCAGTCATTGTCTGTTTACCGCTCACAGTTACATCTAGTCAATCGACGCATCTGCCCGTATCTTATTCTTACCGACAATGCAAGGAACCCGTATAGAGAGATGATATCCCGTGCAGGATCATCCCCAGTCATCACAAAGGCCATCGTAGCCTTGTCCGCCTGCCACTTCGTCCACGGCGTCACAGACATGCCGCTCTTCTCAGCGAGCGTGTCCAACCACTCCAACTCGGACCTGGCACAGCGCTACATGCGTCTGAAGAACACTGCTCTGAGGTGCTTGTCGGATGAACTAGCGAGACCGGATAGTTGCACATATGTGGATGCTTTCCTGACCGCCTTTCTGCTCGCGTTGCTCGACATTGTTGAGTGCGGAGCCAACTCGTGGAGCGTCCATCTCGAGGGCGCCAAGAAGTTGCTCGGCACCAAGCTCTGCACAGAGCCGCCAGAATCCACCGGTATTCTCGGAAGGGTAGCGAATGAACTAGCCGTGTATTTATTCCTCCTCCGTTCTGTTATGAGATGTGAGCTAACTCGATATCCGGTAGGCTCGATACAATCAGCTCTACGCTCGTCCGGCCAGACGTGCTGCATACGTCGCCGGACCTGGACTTTGGACTGGACGAGATGAACAAGGCGGGGGGGCTGACATTTGTTGGATGCCCTGCAGTGATTGTATCAGCTCTGCAGTTCATGACAAGCCAGAGACGAGTCGGTCATGGGCTCGACAGTACTTCTAAACATGTGGCCTTGGACCTTTCAGCACTCCAGGCTAATCTGCGCAAAATCCGAGACTTTGATGCACGGGAATGGGCTACTCTCATCACAGGCACCAAGGACGACTCGGCGTTGCATCATCTCCTCGTTCACAGCGGCAATATCTGGAGATTGGCTGTTGGTATATACGCGACGCGAGTCTACTGCAGTCTCACTAGGGATGCAGACATGGAAATTCCCTCGGTGGATGAGTTGATTGCCGAGTTTGCCTTTTTGGAACCTCGCGACGCCGCTGAAAAGTGTCTCATATGGCCAACATTTATAGCCGGTGCAGAGTCCACGAGACCCGATCAGAGAGACTGGACCATGTCGACCCTGGATAGGATCTGGCGCATCACGTACAGTGCAAACTGCAAGAATGCCGCGCTCGTGCTGAGAGGCCTCTGGGAGAAACAGGATCTGCTTGGGAAGCGCGAGAGTTGGGATTGGGTCATGGAGATGTCTCTACTGGAGAACCAGTCGAGTTTCTATTGAAGCTATGCTTGACACTAGATTCAGCAGCCGGACTCGCGTCGCCAGAGTCTAAACTGGCGGTTGTACGCGTCGTTGAAGGCGGTATCACCAAGGGGTCCGAGGGCAGTGCTGATATCGACACGGCCGGTGCCATCATCCGTGATCCAGCACTGGGGGTTGTTCAAGATGCCCCTGGACTTGTTTGCCTCTGGACAGACTGTCAGTATTTTTCTCAACCTCTACAATTCCACGACTCACCCCTCTTCCAGATGGTGCACATCAGGTTGATGTCGGTCTGGCCGTCGTTCCAGAACTTGATGCGGCGTCGGCTCTGGCCGGATTCGTGCCAGACGGACTCTTTTTCCTGGAAGACGGCGCAGCGTTTCTCAAGAAGACCGGGGGCGTCTGCAGGATTGTTAAATTTTCAGACAGAAAATGAGTCTGGCTGTCGTACCTTCAGTGGGCGCGGCAGCGACCATGAATGGGGTGGTGGCGAAGAGGAAGAGAGCTTGGAGCTTCATCTTGACTGGGGGGAATGTCTTGAAAGTTTTAGAAGTAGCTGCTGTGAGTTGTTGAGTGATGATGGAAACTGGAGAAGACGGCTACGAATGCCCCTTTATAGACAGTTTAGCCCTCGGTCTTCTATCGGCAGTTTGAATGTTGCCAGCCAAGACCTGACCAAGGCATAGAATTTCTATTCCTTCCGAATCCTTCAATCCTTCTGGATCCTCTGTTCGGCTTCTTGGTGGAGACGTCTAATATCTATCATGGTATGAGATACAATGGGACTCCGTCTCTAGCTTCCTCGTTGGGACGAAAGGGTTTGCCGAGGCGTAGATCTAAATCAAGACTCGAATGGGTATCCGTCGATTCGGAACCTTTGCTTCCCCACACGCATGGCGACAGGCAGCCATATTTCAGTAGCTGGGTAGCTGATCCTCAGTGACGTAGAAATGCTGCAATCGAGACTATCCGCAGTCGGCCTTTGACATTGTCTCTAGGAGACCTTTCTCTTTACTTTACTCTAGTTAATTAGGTTTCTTGCCGCAGATAGAGGCATAGTTATCCTTATTCAAAGCCATTTATTAATAGTAGTTCGAGAATCATTCTCGCCGGCCGTGGATGGCTACGAAGGAAGCTGGGGAAGGTAGTATTGCAACAGCCCCGAAAGCGCTGCATAGCCACTCCCGCCGGGGTCAATTCTCATAGGCTCGAATCCGAGAATGATAAACCTGGAGACTTCCACGTTTGGCAAGGAGCCACGCGATCGGCAGATGCCAAGATCCTAAAATAAATTCGTAACTCGTATAGCCAATCCGACATTGACGGGCCGGGATCAGGGGATTCCCTCGGGTGTTATGTAGTTCCAGGCAACCATGGGCGTTCTTCGGTTTCTCTGCCCTGATGTAGATATGACGCCCTATCGTGGAAGCGACCTGCCCTTGACGGGAGAGGAATTTTACACCTCTTGCTCGTAGATATAATGACACGTTCTGTTGGAGTTGTCAAGGACTACTGGAAGCATCCAATGGGTTTGATGATGCTGTTGCGGTAGAGATATGCTGTTCACACGGAAGGGCTACCGTACCTAGCAATATGAGACCTCATGATAAGAACTACCGCTAGTTCCTCGGTTGTAGATCGTGTGATGAGCTTTCACGATTGAATGAATCGGGAATTTCCAAGGATGTTGTTAGAATATCAAGAAGAATACCGCGTGGAGATATCCTGGCCTATTAAACAATGGGAAAAAGAACACGAAGTTACTGCATAGCTATTGAATGCCCTGGATTCTCCATGGGCTCAGGGGGCTTGCTAGAGTAAGTAGGAGTTGCCTAGATGATCTTCTAAAGTGAGCGGAGGAGGGGATCTCAATGGCAAGGGCAGAATTCGCCAGGCAGCTTAAACTCCCAGAGGAAGAGTGACCGCTCAGCTGGCAATAGCTAAGGCCGATGCCCAAGAACGCATCAGAAGACAAAACGTGAGACATGGGTGAGCGCTTTCGGTAAGACATGATAGATGCTAGTCTACGATTAACGAGGAGATAATTACTTGTTTATATTCATTGACTATGTGGCTCCCAGCCTGAGTACAAATTACAGAACTAAATCTCACCGTGACCGTAGTCAGTCTTTTCTCAAATGCTCTATTCATCACGTTATCCGGGTGAGCCTAGACACCATCACAGGGGCTCTGGAGCAGGGGTTCCCACACCGGTCAAGAGCTGAGCCCTGCTTGGAAAAGTCGTGGCATGTTTCGTGAGTCTGATCTGGTCACTTTCATCTCTCAGGGTCTTACATTTTATGTTGATGGCAAGTGATGATACGCGCCCAGTCCTATTGCCGATGGAACAGCCAAGAGATGGATAAGAATGTGTGACCTCTGAATAATCACAACAGATCAACCCGGGCTCATGTAGACGAGAAACGTGAGTTATTGCTATAGCTAAAAGTGAAGGGCCGTAGTTGCTTGCAGCAGATATAAATGAGAGATTTAGGTCCTCCACTTAAACCCTCCATCTACGTAGTTGTCCTCATGACCCTTGCAAAGAAGTAAACGGGTTGTACGTAGACAATCACTGCTTGAGCTCGGTGAAAGCAGGCTGAGGCTCAGCCCTCGTCCCATCTCCCGGAACAGCTTGAGCCTTTGCGGCGTCCGCACTGCTCCTATCAGCACTGTGCTCGTCTGCAATGTCCCCTCGGAGGACGTTGCCCCCCTCGAGGCCGCCGTCGTTGAGAATCGGGGCCTCGCCCATGGTGATCTGGGGCGCCACCTCGTACTTGCCGTCGCCGCGCTCGAGACGGTGCGACGGGATGAGGATGTTGAGGAAGCGAGGGACGATGAATGCGCCGACGATGAAGATGACAACCATGTGCATGAGGACAAAGCTGTAGATGAAGGGGGGGTCGTCGGCGTGGCCGTTGAGGAACTTGGGGTAGGCAAAGGAAAAGACCAGCGCGACTGCAGGACCGGTGATGTACTTGAGGCAGATGGGCCAGACCCAATGGATCTTCCAGTTCTTGGAGCCGCCGAGGATGGCACAGTTGAGGTCCCGGCGGAGTTGGTTGCCCTGATAGCATATTAGATGCAATACTTGAGAGAAAAGAAGGAGTACATACCGAGTAGAAAGCCGCATACCAGAATCGGCTGAGAATCGGGTTACTACCCCAGAATCTAGGAGCTGGGACCGTAGGAGTCTTGCCGACAAAGGCAGCAACCAGGGCACCGGCAATGAAGAGGCCAAAGCCAACGCCGGCACCAACACTGGGGTTCACAAGGTGGCCAAGGATGAGGCCAAGGATTATGGACACGACGTAGCCACCGTTGTAGGCAAAATAGCCGATGGGGCCGATCTGGTCAACGGGGTCTCTCCAGCGGTAGAGCGTGCAGGCCATGTAGGTCTCTGACCAGACGGTGATGAAGAGAGCGACGTCGTTGACAAACATGTCGACGGCGTCGAGGGTGTTGAAGCCAAACTCGCTGCTGTAGATGAGCGCGGTCAAGGCGCCGAGGATGACGACAGAGGTGGAGATGACCCAGCGAGGCACGCGCTGGCCGAGATCGGTGTCGCAGAGGAGCGTAACCAGCACCTCGGCCAGAGCAAAGACACACGTGAGTCCGAGGAGGACCAAGGTGATGAAGAACAGCGCCGAGAAGAAGTTGGAGCCGGGCATCTGCGCGAGAGCCTCCGGGTAGTAGAAGAAGCCGGAGCTGAAGGTAGACAGGGGGTCGACCTCGCCGGGGTTGATCGCGAGGAACCCGACAACCCCCATGACGGCCAACGCCGAGGTAATCTCGATGGCCGAGTTGCTCAGCGCGATGATGAAGGCGTCCTGGACAGCGTTGGCAAACTTGTTGTTGTACGAGGCGTACGACGTAAAGTAGCCAAAGCCGACGCCGATGGAGAAGAACATCTGCCCAAAGGCATCCTGCCACACACGTGGACCCTGCAGGGACTCGCTCCGCCACATGCCGACGTACAGCCTGAAGCCGTCGGAGGCGTTGGGGAGCGAGAGTGACCGGATGGCCAGGATGCCAATCATGACGAGCGGCAACGCCATGGTGATGTAGATGACACGACCCGTGAGGCCGACGCCCTTGAATGTGCACATCCAGACGATGAACCAGATCATGATGCACCAGCCAAACGTCTCGCCGATGATGCCGCGGCCGGGGTAGGACTTGAGGCCACCGCCATCGTCGTCGCCGCCGGTCGGGCTGACGTTGCGGACGACCTCGTTGAGGAAGAAGTCGACAGTGTCCTCGCCCGCCCAGGGCAGGGGGCTCTGGAACGACAGCCGGAAGTACGTCATGGCCCACGCCAGGATGGGGACGTAGTAGCCCACGACGCTGAAGCCGTTGAACACCATGGACAGGCCGATGCCCTTTGCCCGGTGGTTGACGTTGTTCCAGGCGATGACGCAGCCCCCGCGGTAGGCCTGCCCGAGGGTGATTTCCAGGAGCAGGATGGGGATGCCGATGAGGAAGAGCGCGACGGCATAGGGGATGAAGAACTGCAGGCCGTAGTTGTTGAACACGACGGAAGGGAACCGGAGCAGGTTTCCCAGGCCGACGGCGCCGCCCATGGCGCACAGGACGAACTGCGACCGCGAGTTGAAGTTGTCGCGGCCGTCGTCGTCCTTTGCCGAGTCTGGAGCGAGCATCAAGAAGATTCTCTTTGCCAGGCCCGGCTTCGGGCCACCCTCGGCTTTTGCCATGCTGAGTGAGACTGATTGAGTATAGGGCAAGTGAAGTGGGTGTGAGAGAATGGGGATGAGCAATGGAACCCTCTCCACAAAGGGGGGAGAATGCTGGAGCAGATCCCCTCGATATATACCCCGGATCCGCCCCTCGGAACCCGACCGCTCCACACCCCAGACACACACCCAACAGCCCGCCCAGGCAGCTGGGTAAGTCAATTAAACTACAAGAGGAAGGCAGCCGGGGCCGCAATGACGTTGCCAAGACCCCCCCGGGGCACAGTCATGCCAATTACCCGTCGGCTTGGCGCCGGCGGACCACTTTATACTTACGCCAAGCCTCTCGTCTCCAATCTAGACGAATGCCAATGCAATACCATATCTCGTGATTTGCACCGCCAAGCGACAGGAACGGAAGGTAGAGACAAGGAGATTGATGCCGTGTCAACCCGCCCGGATGTGTAAGGGGACCTACGCGGCGCTGGGGGGGCGAACAAAGAAAGGGACTCGTATCCGACCTTGGGTCAGAGGCGAGGCTGCAAAGGAAGGGAGAGTCGGCGGTTCTTTGTTGGCACATGAGTGGCGAGGCACTCTTCCAACCTGATGGTCAACACAGCTACATTGAGGGAAGCAAGACTAGACATACCAAGGAGTCATTGTGCCTCTGGGGCATAGAAAGAGAGTCTAATAATATTAGTCGATAGTTACCGCTGTCAGCGTTTGGAGGGTGATCAAGGAGATCCAGCTGAGAGCTCCCAATCAACGTCGTTTGCTTTCAGAAATCAACCTGTCCTCACCAACATCCAAGGCAAGGTATGTCTCACGAGTGGAGTAGTTCTGAGGTGCAAAAAGACCAAGTAATCAAGGTACGGTTACTGAGGTACATGGTAGGGGTCATTATTGAAAGCCAGAAAATCGTCAACTGGTGAGCATCTTCACCATCACCCCGTCTCGTCTTGTCTTAGTTATGGGTGGCATTTATAAGTCTAGATGCGACCTGTTAGTCTAGGTCTGGTGATGCATATTCTAAAAAGATGACATTTGGGTTGGAAGAATGCTGGGTACTCACCGACTTGGCCGTCGTCTCACTGGCAGTGGCTTCCGCAGTCGTCGATTCCTCAGCCGTAGTGGTCGGCGCTTCAGTTGTCTGCTGAGCATCCGCCGACACACCAAGCAAGAAGGTCCCAGAATTCGTCCCCGAGGCCTTGGTCGTCGACGTGTATGTCGTCTCGCCCTCTTCGATCGTGGTCGTCGTCGTCACGTAGTTGATCTTGAATGGGCCGCAGTCAACACAGCCCTCGCCCTTGATGAGCAGAGCGCTGTCCCACTCCGAGTCACCCTGGTCGCATATGGCAATGACAACCATGTGAGCTCCCGCAGACAGAGGAATCCCGATGAGCAGCGGGGGGGACGAGCCGGGGTAGGATGTGACCGAGTCGGGGGGTGTGATGGCGATTGGCTGAGCGAGGTATCGCGACGTGGCACTGATGTCAGTGCCGTCTTCGTCTTTGGCGTATTCTACCCCGTCGACAAAGATTCCAATGGGATCAGCAGAGCCGCTGAAAGTGTTAGCCTCGAAGGATATCAAGTCTGTGTGCCATACCCTTCCTCTTCCGATGCCAGGATGAATTCCACATTTAAACCATTATAACCCGGTTCGACAATGACATTGACAGTCAGAATCGCCCCGTTGAACGTGTTGGCGCCGCAATACTGCTCAGACCCGGGAGCTCCATTGTTGACGTAGTGGTTGCCGTTCGGGAGAGCCCCGAATGCCGTTCCCGTCGTCAGGATGCCGCCGCTGCCAATGCCGAATGGCCCGTCGAAAAACGTACCCGCGGCGGCGTTCGCACCCGAGAAGGTAGCATCCACGACGGTGATGCCTTCGCCAAAGATGGCGTCGGCGAGCGTTTGCGCGTCGTTGGTGGTCGACACGGAGAAGGCCCCGCAGAGGGATAGCAAGGAGGCCGAGGCGGCGAGGACGCTGCGAAGTCGAGGCATGATGGATGACTGTGCGGTGCAATGGGAGATGGAGAGATGGAGAGATGGAGAGGAGCAGATTCCACGGGATGATGGTGCTTTTGTTGACGGTCTTTTGGTCAATGAGACAGAGAGGTGTCAATTACCACTGTGGTCAAAGTTAAAGACTGGCAACTGCATAACACGCCGAAAGCTTGCGTCGAGGATGGTGTTTCTTTTCATCCCGGAATCTCAACAATAAGTACCCTCGAAAGGGGTTGGGCTTGAACTAATCATAGACTACAGAGTGGAGTGGCTTCTAGACTATTGAAGAGCTCTGTTGTTAGTGCAAGAATGGGGAAATTAGGGCTGAAAAATAGTCCATGCTGCTTCCACGGGGTATCCTTGATTGGCGCGGTCTCTGGTCGATCCTCCCACGCGCTAGACCTTGGGCTTCGGCGATATTCAGATCTGTTGTTGGCGGCATAAGGCATGGCGCCGCCAGTCTCGGGTTAAATAGAGAATTGATCCTGGCCAAGAACGCTGACGCCGAGACAAGGCGGCGCATGTGTCCAGAGGGGGACTCTAGAAGAGAGCAAAGAACAACAATATCCAGGTAGCGGACAGTTGGCGGGGTATCAAGGGGGAAAACACAAAGGCTTTAGATAATAGACATTTTCTTGGAAGCCACTTACTCGCGAAAATTATCCCTCATAGGAAGGGGATTACAGCTGCAGTCGTCTGGTGTTTGTTTTCCCACATGCCAGGCGCGTCTCGACGTGGCATGGCGCTCCAACTGTTGGAGAGACAACCGAGTCTCGCAGCTGGCACATATCGAGCGGGGGAATCTGCACTAAAAGGCCCGTAGTAAATATACTAACTATTCTCAACTGCACATAAGTTATGTCTTCTCATTTCTACTTTATCTACTTGTGCGATCATCATGTGTTGCGTCCGCGGCGAGGTCTACAATAGATATAAAGTTTGCCGTCAGGCCACTGGTGCAATGCCAACTACCCTGGTCATATAGATTCATAATAGGCAACTTGAACCCCCAGACCCGAATCCGCTGCGACTCGGAACAGGAAGTGGAGAGATTCGCGAATCTCGTTTCACAAGGCATCCCCTCCCTGCCCGATAGTATGGCCGACACAGACGACCTCGACCACTGTGCCAG
>JABFEP010000180.1:0-13124 GCA_013618265.1 Fusarium albidum
AAGAAGAAAAAGAGAGGGAGAGAGAAAGAAAAAAAGCAGGATGTTTTTTCAGTGGGCCGTTGATTGGCGAGACGGGGCGCACTGTGTGCCGTGGGTGGGGGGGAGGCTACCCTACATGGAGAGAATGTATGGTGGCCGGCGCATTAGAATGGCCCACGGCGTCACGTTGCGGCTTCAAAGGGTGCCAGATGATCTGGACCTTGAGGCTCGGGTTTTGGAATAACGGAGACACGAGAATGTCTTTCATTGATCATCCCATTACGCTCACGCGAGCTCGTTTTGCCTTTCGAGTCAGCGGCAGCAGCATATGCCGCGATATGCCGCTCTCTTGACCGCTCCCTCTCTGACGGCTCCATACTGTCGGGGTTTCCAGTCAGAAACCATCCAAATACTGCATCACGAGGGGCATGGTCAGACAGTCAGTCTCTCGGGGAGTTTAAATGGAAGTCATAGGCTTGCTATCCAATGATATGGCGTGCCGCCACACACACACTCTCTCTCCCTCTCTCACCTTGTTCGCTTATATCTCGTCACTCATACCACCCCGTCAACTGCTAGCCGTACTGTAGCTGAGAAGAAGCCCACGGGATGCCACTGCAGCCGGGGAACCTTGCAGTTCTAGGCGCCCTATCAAACAACGCTGGAAGACTGGAGGAGGGGTGCGTCGGTCGGCTCAGGACCGAGAAGCGGATGGGGGGTTCGGGTCAAGCGAACCCTGATGGCTGAGACCCGCCCGCATTACGTAGGTGCCGCTGCATCACCCCTGGCCAACGTTTTTTTTTTATTGGAGAGGATGGTTGGACCCTGAAAGTCGGCATACTGTAATGGCCGCCGCCTTGCCTGCTTGCCTTCTCTGATAATCACGACGGACAGTCACAAAGGCCGCGACAAATAGACAAGGACAGAGACACACCCCTTCTTCAACGGGTCGTGTGCCCTTCTGGGTGGTTGCTCTCTTTTTTTATCCCCCACCCTCCCTCCATCTCGGTCATACTTCCAGCCGCCATCCATCAGCACACGTGTAGTCCACGCCGCTCAAGATTGGCTCCCCTTTCGATAACTCTGGCTGAGTCCCAATATCACCAGGCGCCTCAGCGTGGACACACGGAGGAGGAGGAGGGGTTGCTGCTATTGCTTCTCTTTTTTGTCTGACTCTCTGTCTTTCACTGCATGAAAGCCAAATTCCGTTCGGATATATATATCAAGTCTTTTGCTCCTGGCGTCGATTCACCGACCAGGGTGGAGTCTCTCATCTAATCTCTCTATATCTCTTCTTTTTTCTTTTTTTCTCTTTCTTTCTTCTTCTCTTTCTTCGTGCCCAAGCTTTAAAGGTAGCCAGGTTCTACGTGCCGGCCTCGGTATTTTTGTACCCTCTGGTCTGGTCCCAGGTGCACCCAACCGGCTGGAACGGAGGCGTCCAACCGTGACAGGGATCCCCATTCATCTTCTGACAGGGAATGACCTCACGCCCGCCTTGCCCTCTGACGACTACGTACCCTCTGCCCTAGCCGCGGTCTGTTGTTTCTACTTCTTACAACATCAATCACATATTCTAGCGACGAGCTTCAATACCTGCTGTACAAACCACTCAATCCCAATTGAACGCGACAAGGCCAGCACAGCAGAGAGAGATTGCACAACCCCACCGATACAAAATGCCACTTACAGGCGCCCGACTGCTCGTGGCAGCCGCCCTTTTGCTTCACGGCGCTGCCCCGTGGCCAGTGTTCGAGGCCAGCCAGAGAGTCCTCGATGCAACAGCTTTAGAGACGGACAATCTCGCGATATCGCCGCAAGCCCAACAGCCAAAGCGAAAGCTCAATGGGAAATTCCTCCATGTAACAGGTACGTCGCACGCACTAGGTATCGCGGTCGCGGTCCATCAACCAGAAGCTGCAGTACAGTGTGGCGCCCTTCCTCCCCTTCGCCGCCAACAAACTCTATCTCTTTCCCCCACGCACAAGCCGAAGCACTT
Organism: Fusarium albidum; assembly: GCA_013618265.1. Taxonomy (NCBI): domain Eukaryota; kingdom Fungi; phylum Ascomycota; class Sordariomycetes; order Hypocreales; family Nectriaceae; genus Fusarium; species Fusarium albidum. The sequence continues at coordinate 1,976 of JABFEP010000180.1, forward strand.
CTGACGCCATGCAGATTTCCATCCCGACGAATTCTACAAGGCGCATTCATCGACCCGCCAAGGCATCGCCTGCCACCGCGGCAAGGGCCCCGCGGGCACGTACGGTGCTGAGACGACCGACTGCGACTCGCCAATGGACCTCGTCGAATCGACTCTCGCCTGGGTACGGGATCATCTCAAAGACGAGATCGACTTTGTCGTGTGGACAGGCGATACGGCCCGTCACGACAGCGACGAGAAGCTGCCGCGAACCTCAAATCACGTCCTGGGAACGAATCGAGAGGTCTCCAAAAAGGTTGTCAAGGCCTTCTCCGACGACAAGGGTGCTCTCAACATCCCCATCATCCCAACCTTCGGCAACAATGACTTCCTCCCCCACAACATCTTCTATCCAGGGCCCAACAAGTGGCTCCAGGCCTACAGCGACATCTGGCACCGCTTCATCCCCGAGGAGCAGCGCCACTCGTTCTCCTTCGGCGGCTGGTTCGAGGTCGAGGTCATCCCCGACAAGCTTTCCGTCTTCAGCCTCAACACGATGTACTTCTTTGACCGGAATGCCGGGGTAGATGGCTGCGCCGACCCTTCCGAGCCTGGCTTCAAGCAGATGGAGTGGCTGAGCGTGCAGCTGCAGCGTCTGCGCGAGCGCGGCATGAAGGCCATCCTCATCGGGCACGTCCCCCCGGCGCGAACCGACAACAAGCAGCTCTGGGACGAGACATGCTGGCAAAAGTACACTCTATGGCTGAAGCAGTTCCGCGACGTCGTCACCGGCTCCCTGTACGGACACATGAACATCGACCACTTCCTCTTCCAGGACACCAAGGAAATCGACCTGAGTCTGTACGACAAAGTGACCCAATCTCGAGACCCCATCGAGGACGACTTTGCCATTGAGTCCAAGAGCGATTATCTGATGGAGCTCAGGGATTCGTGGTCAGACTTGCCCAGCTCAGCCGCCAACTCCAAGACGGACGACGACTCTGATGACGAGGAGTTGGTAACAGAGGTAAATGACGCAGACGAACTTGGGAAGAAGAAGAAGAAGAAGGGCCACAAGAAGATCGGAGGCAAATACGGCGAGCGGTATCAACTCACTTTCATCAGCCCCAGCATCGTCCCCAACTTCTTCCCGACGATTCGAGTCCTCGAGTATAACATGACAGGGCTGGAGAATACCCCGGTCTGGACCGACTCTTTCGATGCCAATGCAAAGGTTCCATACAAGGTGCCTGGGCCCTGGGAGGGTGAGGGGGAGACGGAGGACGAGGAGACCCGCCAGGAGCTCAAGAGAGATCTCGAAGCCGAGCGGAAGAAGAAGAAGAAGAAGAAGAAGAAGAAGGGAAAAGGTGGGAAGGACAAGAAGGGGAAGGGAAAACACCCAAAGAATCCTCATCTCGTCATCCCCCCGGATCCTCCCAAGAAGTCGCTTCCTGGTCCTGCGTACTCCCCTCAGCCCTTCACCTTGACGGGATACACGCAATACTTTGCGAACCTCACCTACATCAACAACGACATCAAGGGCTCGGCCGAAGGGTCCAAGTGGCGCGACGGCGACTTTGGCGACCAAGTACCGGAGCACGACACGCCCAAGCCACGAGAGTTCAACTTTGAGGTTGAGTACAGCACTTTTACCGACAAGATCTTCAAGCTGCCCGACCTGACGGTCAGGAGCTACCTCAGGCTGGCGTCCAGGATCGCCAAGAAAGAGGAGAAGAAGAAGAAGAACAAGGGCAAAGGCAAATCCGTCGAAGAGCTCGATCAAGATTTCGAATACGACTCGGACGACCATGACCAAGATTTTGAATACGATTCGGACGATGATGACCAAGAATCCTTGGACGACGGCCCCGATCTGGATAGCACAAGAAAGGGGAAGAAAGGAAAGGGGAAGAGGAGGATGACCAACAAGGTCTGGCGACATTTCCTCCAGGAAGCATTTGTCAACACCATGCCCGAGAAGCAGCTCAAGAAGTGGTCGCGGAGATGATTTTTTATCATGAAATCTACTTGCAAAAAATGATCTTTTTTCCTTTTCTTCGGCATACTAGGTATGGTCTGGCATATTAGCGAAGAGGTGTGGATAGGCATACATGGGATACAGAGGATCGGCGTTTGCGGCGCAAAAGCAAACCAGAGCTTCCGGTCTCCTGGGAGAGCCGGACCCGGCTTTTTGGGACTCAAATAGTTTTTAAAACGATAATGATGTTTATTTTCCAAGTTTTGCTGTTATTCAACTAGATCGATTAGATGATGCTATGAACAAATCATCCATTCAAACAGCCCAGGTTACCTACCCTTGTTGTTTTGTTGCCAACTTCTTGATACATGATTTCTTTTTTCTTTTCTTTTTCAATACCAAGAGTCCCGAGAAAAGACGGGGGGGAAAAGCGGCGGGGGGTATCAGCGAATGCGGTGGCGCTGGGAAAGTCGCCAGATCGTACACATCGTTCATCATCAGGTATTCCCTCGAGTAGAAAAAAAAGAGAATAAAAAATGATCATCGCCCTTGTTTATCGTCCCAAAAAAAACCCCCCATTTGTACGTCTCCATCTATCAATTAATTACTCTGCGCCGTTGACAACCCTCAGCGCCCTCCGCGGTCCCATGACAACGTTGAAGAAACTCGGCTCCTGGCCTTCCAGCAGGCCCTCGGTTGAGCCTCCGCTGTGGCTCGTGCCGGGTCTCGTGTCCTCGCTATGTTTCGGAGCTCCTGCGAGGCCGCTCGACTCGCCTCCGCTGGGCGTAGAGTCGTCGTCGTCTTCGAGGCGCCACTTGGGTTCCGTGGCCCATTGCTGCTCGCGGCTCGAGCCAACCCAGCCAAAGAGGCTCTCGCGGGATGAGGATCGGGCGGCGGCGGCGGCAGCAGCAGCAGCGCCTCCGGACGAGGACGAGGTCGGGTGAAGAGTGGTGTTGGAGACCCCAGAGTAGCGGTTCGACACGGCAAGGTGATTCCTGTAAGCACTGACCTGGCGGCGATAGAGCCAGGCGCAGAAGCCGAGATACAGAGCCAAAGCGCCAAAGATGCCTGCGATGACGCCCGCAGCAACGAGACCGCCGTTGACCTCGTGGTGATCTCCATTGTCGTCGTCTTCAGGCGACGCCGTTGAAGTGCCCGTCTGGCCCACACGCACCGTCGCCGTGGCACCCTGGGTGACGGTAAACACCGGCGGCTTCCCCGTAGCAAAGGGCCCACCGGTCGCCGGCCCGGCAGCGGGTGTCGTCGCCGTGGCGCCGCCGTCGCTGTCTCCACCCACGACCTCGCGCACGGCATCCGGGACCCGGTATCCGTGGGACCCTGCCAGGACGAAATTGTCGGCATGGTGATCGGAATCGTGTCCCCCGGAGTGGAACTTGTCCTGCCATTGGAGGGATGAGGCGTCAAAGACGTACATGCCCGGGTCGCACTCGATGTCCTGGCCCACCCCGCCCACGACGACGATCTGGCCGTCATACATGGCGCAGGTGTGGCCGGCACGCGCAGCAGGCGTGTTCTGACCCTTCTGATCGACTTTTACCCACGTGAATGAGGGGATGGTGAGGATGTACATGTCATCGTACTGCGTCTGATTTCCCTGTGAGACAAAAGGTCAGCATCTGGGGCAATTGGGGGGTAGAATGCGGGCAACGTACAAAGGGCAGGTTTTGTCCACCAAACATGTAGATTTGGAAGCTCGATGCATCTGGTGCACTGGCGATGACAGCGCAAGGGTTGACGCGGACACTGGGGGGATCCCCCGACGTCTCCTGATGGAACCACTCCGAGTTGGCAATGTCATACACATCCAGGGTCTTGAGGTCCTCTGTGAACGCCTCGGCCGTCCCTCCGGCAAGACCGATCAAAACTCCCATTTCTCCCCATCCTGGGACAAAAACGAGCACGCCGTCTGCTCGCTCAGTGAAATTTCCGCTCTGAATGCCTGCCTTGGTGATGTTGCGAAATGTGCCGCCTTCAGGCGCGCCTGCGCCGTCGGAGAGCTTGTCAACACCCGTGTTCACGTAGCCCGGGTGGGTAAACTCGAGCAGGCTCTTGAGGTATACTCTATCGATGTCGCGAGACCAGCCTGGAGTGGTGGCCCAGTCAAGATGGCCACCAAAGTACCAGCTCAGGCCGAGCTCCGGGACAGAGAGGCCTGCTCCCTCGGCGGCACGATGGACAGGTTCATCACCGGCTTCGGATTCGTTGCCAGCCGAGGTCTTGGGGTTCTTGAATTCAGCCCAGGTCCCGTCGTTGATGGAGTAACGCCAGAGAGATTCGGGCTGAGGGTCGACGTAGGGAGAGTCCGAGAACTGACCGCCGTAGAGGTAGAGGTTGTTGTAGTCGTGCCACAGATAACCCATGGATACTTCGGGAGGGCCATCGGGCTGCTCGAGCCCCTTGAGTGCGGGGGAACCAACGTCCCAGTCCTTGGTAAGATCCAGGGTCAGAAAGTAGTTGTTCCATGTATCCTGCGTCTGATCCGCCTTGGTCCTGGCCCGCCCGCCATACATGTACAGCGTTCCATTCAGCAGGGCGGATTGAAAGGCCCATCTGACACAGACATCCGTAGGGCTATCGCTTCTCGACTTAATGACACCGGCACTGGCGCCGTTGATGTTGGCGAGCGAGCGACCGTTTCTCCAGCTAAAGGCCGGAAGCACAACGGCAATGAGAAGTGCTATCATAGTGAAGCGTTGCAGACCGGAGACGCCCGGAGGTGCCCCCGAGGCGCTTCTGATCTTCGGACGACTCTTTGAGTTGGATAGCCTGGCATACCAGGTCTTGGGTGAGGATAGGGATAATTGTGGTGAACGTTGGCGGGAGCTCCCGCGTGACTCGCTCCCGCTGCTGTGCTGGCCTGGGTCGTCGTCGTCCTGATCACGCCCTCGCCTGTTTCGGCTGGATGATTCTAAAAGACCTGTTGTTTCGCCAAAGTCTCTGTCGTTATCTTGGCTCGTGTGCACTTGGCTCGGACATAATGAAGGCGCCGATGAGGGTGTCGGATGTTCAAAGTCATCGTCCAGGCCAATCTCCTTAAATATTGATTTCCTCCCTTTCCTGATGTTGCCGCCCATCTTGAACGGTGGCGAGGCGAAAGTCGAGCTCTCGCGCAATCGATCCGAAGTTCGCTGCGAGTTGAACTGGGGCCGAACCGGGGGGCCGAAGTTTGGCGGCATCAAAAGCCCTGAACTGGTCGGGGCATGATTTTTAACCAAAGACATCGTGGAGTTTGGCAGCCAGGTAGGTATGATGGCTGTGGCGGCGAATATACGATAAATGGGGGATTCCCGTTGGTGGTTCGGATCGGCGAGCCCCCGACTGCTATGATGTAGCCACCCCCAAGCGATCACACGCTGTAGGGGTCATAACCTGCAAAAGGCGACCCGGGCGACTGGAATGGCCGAGGCGCGGAAGCCAGCGATTGATTGATTGATTGCGCTTGTTCAATGGCAGCTCTCGCAATTGCGGCGGCCTTCTTCTGAGCGCATCTTGCGGGAAGGGAAAGAATGGGAACCAGGAGGAGCTGCGAGGGGAGTCGGGAATCCAAGGCCTCTATGAAGGGCAACAAGTGATCGTCGGATCAAAGCTGAACAGGTAATACTGTAGCATCTCGGCTCCCCACTTGGCACTCTGGGAGAGACACTTGAAGCCTCCCCGAGACTCGAGAGACAACGAAGCCGCCGTTGTTTCTTGACCCCTGACCCGCTACATCATCGACTCCCCCACCAGGCACAAGCCGATGCGATTCAATGCACCGCGAGGGGGAGAGAGACAGGACACTCACTGCCTGACTGCCGACCCAGAACAACAAGGCGTGCGCGTATGTGCGTCGGATAAGTTACATACTGTAGTGCTGTTGTGACAATACACGTCGATGAGTGTGCACTGACTGGAGGCTAGACGTTTGGTAACTTGTTTTTTGTTGCTGTCAGAAGCCAAAAAAACAACCAAGGGTAATAAGTGGTTGCCGGTGAGCATCGCATCCATCCTCCCACACCCCCCATCAGAAAACATGGAGGACGCTAGGACGCCAGGACGCCTTGGACCTTGAACGCGCCCCTTTGGGGACTCTCCCTGGGGTTCTCCCTGGCCTGGGACGAAATTGTTGGCACCGCCCCATGCCATCCAAACAGGAATTTGGCATCGGAGCCGCGGTGATTGGGCCAACGAGGCGTGGCGATGACTTCACTCGTGGCGGCTGCCTCGTCCGTCTTGGCCTTGACGCCGTCTCGGCCGCTGGTTGGCTGGTGTTTGAGCAGTTTGGTGGACAGCCGGGCTTGTGATTTCCTCTTCTTCCCTTGCTTTGTTGGCGGACAGGCGGATTCGAGGGGAGGCGCTCTGGCACTGTATGTATCCGTGGATTCGTTGTTCTCTCAGTCTCAGACGTACTGTACTCCGTGGCCCTGCAGGGGTTGTGGCTGCACACCATCAAGATCGAGATTTCACTTTTTTCGTTCTGAGGATGGGATGCTTGGAGAGAAAGAGAATGTGAGTCTCCAGCCCGACTTGGTTGGCTCGGATGTCGATGGCCCCGTTCGAGGCCTTGACGTCATTTTTAATCGCACTGTCTACGCACTGAGCAGGCTTGGTCCAGCTTTGGCTGGTGGAGGACAGTGCGGGCTGGATCCCGTCTAAAACACCCATCCATCTTCGAAGAGACCCACACTCAAAAATACGATGTTGATCCAACAACCGCCTCCGCCTTCATCATCAGCCATCCCATTCAAGCCATTCTCTCCCTCCCGCGCCTTGCCGCGCTTGCGCTGCAGAAGGGTCATTCATTTCTGGAAAGCCTAAAAGCGCTAAAACCGTCCTGTTCCATTTCGAGAAACGCGAGTCTCCGCTAAACTCCCAACACGAGCCACGTCTCTCCACCTCCCTGCCCGCCACCCGCGGGCGATCCATCTCCACCGTTCAACTACAGTACTGTAACCCCCTTTCCTCGCAGAATGTTGAGTTTCGAGCAAAGGCTCTCGCTTTCGCAGGTGATTGGCGGCTCGGCCCCGAATGAAGCCCGGAAGGCCGCAACCGATTGCGCACCGCCACAGATCGTCCGTCGGAAGGTGTTCGTCCGCCACAGCTTCGCAGAGCGGCCCTTCGGATCCTATTTTGAGTATCTGGAGATCCTGCGAGGTTGAGTATTGTAGGCGCCGGAATGGGTCGAGTGGCCAATTAATATCGTGAGTTTGCCACCGAACATCACCTGGAGCCTGCCAGCGAGCTAGACGGTATCGTTCCGCGCCCCGTCAGGGCAACGTAGTGTCTTGTTCTGAGCTCCCGGCTGGACTTTGGGTGGTTGTTGAGATTTGCCGATGCCAAGGCACGACTGGCTCCAGTTCGCCAATCGTCTGGTCCACCTCTCGGAGCCTGGTTGACTGGAGCCCCTGAGATCTGTGGTCAAGTCGAGGCATCCGACAACCTCCACCAATGACATCGTATCATCTTGAACATAGGGAGGCATCACTTGTTATACCCAGATGAAGGCGAGACGCGATCTGGGGTGATGGCTGTGCTTGTCTGGTAAACTGCATCAGAACATCCGTCTCACATCAAACCCGCACTTTTAGGCAACGGGTCGAAGCGTTCATCCTCGACCAGTTCCAGCGGCGCTTCCGCCTCAGCCGGAAGGACTGATTCCCCACGGTTCACTTTCAGGGCTTGCCTGACTCCGAGTTCCCGCCCGATGAGCCGCAGAGTTGCTTCTGCCATGTCCCTCTGCTCGGGGAGGGTCGAAGAGACAAGGTACACCGCGGTAAGTGGCCATATCAGCTTCAGAGCGTCAAACAGGGCCTTGGGAGAGGGGTTGTTCCGGAACGCCGCTGGGTCGAGAGTCTGAGCCAACGTGTCGAGGATCTCTTGTGCCGCTGTACGCACCAGCCGTATGCAATGTGCCCTTTGAGACTTGAGGATGTGAAGTGGGATGGGGGAGGCGATATGGTGGGTGAGGAAGTTTGCAAAGGCCAAAATCACATGGTAGCCTTTCACGCGTGCCGAGTTGAGCATATTGCGCATATATGGATCAAAGCTGTTGTGAACCTGGGTGTTGAGGGCGTCAAAGGTGTTCAGACTGGCTTCCGCTTCGGATATGATCCCGACCAAGTCGTGGTACTCGACGGACGCCGCGTCAAAGTCTCGAGCACGGAGGATCTTGAGTATGCGATGCTGCACGTGTGCGACCTTGACAATATACTCGGAAACCTCCAGGAGCAAGCCCTCTTCGGGGTGTAGGGTTTCCCTGATCACGGAGAACCATTCTTGAGACTCTGGGGGGCACTCAATGCTGGTCAGAAGGCATTGAACTTGCTGCCGCCGCATTAGCTCGAGTGGTCAAATACCCAACCAGTCTTTGGTCTGAACTTACCACCATGTTGTACGCCGGCCAGAAGCCTGTCCGGCCATTTTCAGTTCGTAAATACGGGATCCCCCTGGTCTTGAGAATGCTGTAAAGGCCGCGGGTGTGTAAATGCCATGGGCTCATGGGCTCTACACGATTTATTGAACCCATGAGAAGCTACGTTCGGATGAGCATCTGGCGAAAGAGTCAAGATCACAGAGTTGTCTTGTCACTTACCTCGTAATTTGTCAGGATCCAGATGGTCGCAAGCACATCGTCTCTGAATGCGCCGTTGGGGGATTTCAACGCCGCACCGACAGAGCTCAGAGTCTTCCCAAGGTAGGTGCCGAGCTCTTGTTCCGTCTCGGAAACAGATGCATTATCGATGGCGGTAGGGTATCGCAGGTTGATCACATAGGTGCGTGAGAAGAGATGAGCAGCCCACAGCAGCGGTCCGTCGAGAGTATTCTTTTTGTATGTATTCCGAAGAAATTCCAGGGTGGAATACACGTTTAGGAGAATTGGCACCGAGTGGGCGGTCCAATGCTCGTTCAACGACTGAGGGAGGATGGGTGTTGGCTCTGTGGCAGTAAAGGAGACAAACTCGGCGGGGGCTGATAAGACAAGACTCTGGTCAAAGTCGTCGCTACGAAGCGTCGATGTGGTCCCAGAGGTTGAGTCCGAAGGCGAGGATGAGGACGAAGACTGGAAGGACGCGACGGAGACTTCACGACTCGCTTGCTGCGTCCTCTTCTTGCGCTTCTTCACAGTGGTTGGATTGGCATTGCGGAAGACAAGATCATGCTCGTCCCGGTAGCCAGGGCATTCGGCTCCATATTTGATACATCTTTGACAGGACGGCCTGCCAAGGTCACACTAATGTATGGGTCAGAAAGTGAATACAGGAGAAGAGACCTGCAGACAAGCAAGCAAGCAAGCTGCGATACCACGGCACTAGCTGACTGACCTTGACGCGCCGCGAGCGGCAAAGGTGACAATCCTTGCTTGGCTTTCCTGTATTTGGCATGATAATCAAGCACCAAGACACACAGAGAGCCTTCAAGTCAAAATCCACACAAGCAAACACTCACTCATGTGGCGCCGTTGATGGCCGTTGGTGGCCGTTGACGGGTTGTGAGGTTTAAACGGGCAATCCTTTCGAGGCGGGCTCCGACACGGTGACGTGGTTGGCTCTAGCGCTCAGGCTCCCCTCAGTTGGGACTAGCGCTGAGACAGGGCTGATGTCCGCTGTCGGCCGGAGGATTCCGTTCAGGAGCCGCACATCACGTGTCTGGTAGCTTCACCCAGCCACCACCTGAGCAGGAGTGCAGGAGTGCCACATCTAGACCTTCTTTCAAGACGTGTGGCCTGATATTTGAGAATTTCACACCTACAACTGTACCTTGCACTTTCTTCTGGGTGTCTCAAGGACAAGTCACCATCAGGCGCCCTCTCCGGGCCCTAACCCGAGGCCATGGCCGGAAACACCAAGCCGCATGAGGCGCCCCCTCCCGAAACCATCGAATTTGACTCCCATGGAGGCCTTTTTTTGGTCGTTGGTCCAGCGTCTCAGACCATGCTCGTGGATTCTCGGGCACTCTGCCGGTCGTCCACCTACTTCTCCAAGATGCTGCGCGGAGGCTTTGCAGAGTCCAAGCCCGAGAGCGGTGACTGGACGGTCAAATTCCCGGAAGACAAGCCCAAGCCTTTTATACTCCTCATGGACATGGTTCATGCAGGGTACGACCGGACACCGTCGAAACTCGAAGTTTATGACTTGTACAACCTGTGTGTGTTGACCAACAAGTATGACATGGCCCGAGTTTTGCGCCCTATGGTGCACCCGTGGTCCCAGGCCCTGGACGATTGGATGCCAGACGCCTTGTATGATACGTTCGGAATGAAATTGTTTACATCTTGGGAACTGGGACGTGTCGCCGAAGTCACTGCCATGGCCATCAAGCTCGCCCGTCGTGTCCAGTGGATGAGGACGGCAACCTGACAGGTCACCGGTCGAATCTCCTCCGAGACTCGGCGCCTTTCCAGCTGATTCCATTTATTGGTAGGTGGTGTCTGCTGTTGAGAAACCAGAACCTTTAACATTAGATCCGCAGATGACATCGCCGAATACCGAGCTAAATTGCTCGGCATATATCTCACCGAATGCTGGAACATCGGGAAGCAATACTTCAATAAACTGTCACGCGGCCGATGCAGATATAACTCCTATTCTAGCTCCTCTTCTAGATCCTGCGGGGACACTTACCACAGCGATACCATGCTAGGGAAACTAATTAGCAAGAACCACGAGCTTGGTATCATGTTTCTATTCCTCGATCCACCTGAGGGACACGAAGCCAAATTTCTGAAGAGTTTGGACAGCTTGGACGCCGCACTCTCTGGGATTCAGGCCGCTCTGGGGGCACCGAAGGATTGTGCTTTTCAGATCTCAAGTACCCTCGAGATGATCAAGGTGTCTTGTGATAAGCACCCGAGCCCCATTTGCGATAGTCAAAAGGCCAGAATGAGCAGCCAGGCCGAGAAGATCACCATGGAGGCGACCATATGACCAGACTCAAATGGAGCGAGGAGAATAGTTTTCTAGGTGAACTGGCGCCCACCACAAACTCGGCGTGTTGTTCCTCCTAATAGTGCTTCATGTTGTGTTCATAGCCTATCGACCAGATCAGATGTCCCAGACCAAGCAGAATAATCGATCTATCTCTCCCACCCCAGCCCGGATTCCAGACTCTTGCAAGTCTCTTGTTAGGGCATCAAACCCCTCATCCATCTCTCCTTCGGCCCCCCCCCCCCCCCGTTCTCCATTCCCTCTCCCC
>JABFEP010000181.1:0-10474 GCA_013618265.1 Fusarium albidum
CAACAGCAAGTCGGAACCGACCAAAGACACGGCGGAGGGATAACCGCCTTCGCCTCCGCTGTTGAACATCCGCTCAGCATGTTACGAAGCTCAAGGTATGCTCGGGTTACACCTCCAAACCCCTCCCCCCCTCCCGCCGTATCACTTCTGCTTCCCAGCTGCCATTGTCCTGGTCCTGTGTGCTCACGCCAAAGGTCATCCTCCAGGTAGCTGAGACCATGCCATCACCGAACCCAACCTCGGAGGAGGATCTCACACCGGAACCCGCGACTCCTCAACCACCCGCCGCCGCCGCCAACGATGACGATTCAGCGGCGACGCCCAAGTCGGCGCCTGCTGCCGGCCGCACCCGCCCGCGAGCAAGATCCACCAAGCACGAGCCGACCCTCCTCTACGACTTCTTCCTGGGCCGCCCTTCGCCTGCTCGACAAGCCGCCGACCGCCAGAGGAGGATGAGCCTGGAGGCCGTCAAGGCGGAGCTGCGCCATGAGATGAGGCAGTCCCAGGTGAAGCGCCTCCAGCCGCCCGGCGGTGTCAGAGATCGCGTCAAGAAATGGCAAAAGTCCAACTCGGCCGCCATGGCCGCGGGGGACCCCGACGACGCCGCCACGGAACCCCCGGACGTCGCCTTCAAGGACGACGACTTTAACAGCGTCACCGAGGAGGACCGGGTGCGCATCAAGATGAGGAAAAAGGTCAAGCAGCGGCCCAACAACGAGACCAAGGAAAGCCTGGGCACGCAGGCGGAGCAGGAGACCCCCGACACGACGCCGGCCAAGCCGGCCAAGCCGCCCCCCAAGAAGCGGGTTGTCAGCGACGAACACTGGCGCAAGACCCGTAAAAGCCTCCCCAAGAAGAAGCCGCCAGAGAAGGTCGTCGCGACCCCCGCCCCGCTCCCCAAGGATTTCGTCATGCGCAACTCGGCCAACCCGTCCGTCTCCAACAAGGTCAAGGCGTGGGCGTCAAAGGTCGAGATGCCGGAAACACCGCCCCCGAGGAGTCACCGCTTTTCCAAGTCGGTCGGATCCAGACCATGGGCTGAAGACACGGACAGCGAGTTCCTAAGCGATATGGGGGAGACAATTAGCGAGATGACGCCGAGCCACGTCAACAGCAGCCGAGTGACGGCCCGCCGATCCGCCAAGTCGACGCCGGCGGCAGACGACGGTATCCGGGTAACGCCCATGAGGAAGAAGAAGGTGGACGATGACGGTATTCGAGTAAAACCCGTGACCGATGATGATGGCATCCGTGTGAGGCCCATGAGCGACATCTCGTCCAACGCCGGAACCTCGAGGCCCGGATCAATACGAACTGCCAGGTTGCGGCTCAAGTCCGCCCCCAACTCTCGGAGGCCTAGTATGCAGTCCGATAGGCGGGAGGCCAAGAGACAGCCGTCTGGAACGTCCAGGGCCGGGGCGACAGAAGAGCCTTCGGAGCTATCGAGCAATGTTATCGAGGATGAATCCGATCTTTCAAAAACGACGAGAACAAGAGGCGAGACTGAACTGACTGGGCAAGACCCCCATGCGGTTGAGGTCATGGAAGATGAGCCGTTGCTGGATACTCCGACTAAGCGTCGGAGTGTTTCAGGGAGCAAGGGCAGACCCCGACCCAAGAGCTATCAGCCGGGTACAATGAAGCAAAAGGACAAGGAATCGTGGGTTCCAGAAGATGATACAGCCTTGGAGTCTTCCCAGCTCGACAATTCCGACCTCTCTTCCAGCATTCTGGCAAAGTCCATCGCAGACATCCCAGGAGACATCCCCTGGGGTAACTCTGCCTTCACCGAGCTGGACCTCCCTCTGCGCGCTCGCGGAGGACCCCTGCGCAGCCGTCCCAAGCGCCCCGCGCGCCCCAAGGTTGACCGGAACACGAGCTTCAAGTCGATGCCAAAGGTGTTCAAGAAGGTGATGGAGGAGGGCAAGAAGATGATCCACGACATGAATGAGCCCCCGAGGCAGGCTGCACCAAACAACCCCCCTAGCATTGAAAAGTGGCTCAACAACACCGTTGATCCCTTTGTCGACGAGCCAAAGGCCGAACCCCCCGCTGAGCCCCAGCCCAAACCCCAGGCAGAACCTCAGCCCGAGCCCGAACACCAGCCGGAGTCTGAGCCCGTGACAAAGCCTCAAGAAGAAGTCTCCGAGAAGCCATCTTCCCCCGAGACGGCCAGGTCCCGTCGAAGATCATCACGGGCTGAGAAGCGCAGGGTATCATCTTCCAAGATGAGCAAGCCGGATGCGGCGGACAAGGCGGCTTCAAGCGAGAAATTGGCTCCCACCCCAGAACCAGTGCAAGAGCCGCGGGTTAAGCAAAAGCCTCGAGTCGAGCCGGAGCCAGAGCCAAAGATAGAGGCCGAACCAGAGCCCGAGCTGCCCAAGGAGCCAAAACCTGCACCGGAGCCAGAACCGGAACCACAACCAGAGCAAATAGATGAGCCAGCCCCAGAGCCGCAGTCCAAGTCCAAGCCAAAGCGGCAAGCGACCAAGCCACCGACAAAGGTCCCCGGGGGGCCGGGCCTGAAGAGAGCTCGAGCAACAAGGAACCCGCCCTCACCTGTCAAAACAGGGCCCAAGGCTTACATCCTGGGCATGCTGAAGGAAGCCTTCCAGGGCGAGTCGGGCAACCATCTCCCCAAGCCAAAGACGTACCAAAGCCAGGAAGAGCGCAAGTATGGCAATGAAACAGAAACGGTGGATGGCGATTCCAGATATGACGACTCGCACTATGACGACTCCTACTATGATGACTCGCGTTACGATGACGAAATGACCTACGACGATTCGACAGAGAACTGGACAGAATCGGACCTGTCCAAGCCAGAGAGGGCCAAGTCAAGGGACGCAAGATCTGTGTCTCCCGAGGAAGAGGATACTCAACCTCATGCGCGGGATGATCGGAGCGACCTGCCATCGGCTCGGATGATGGGGCCTCGGCTTCGTCCACCAACTACCGGACAATACGTGTTGTCGACGATTCTCTCCGAGGAGGACTCTAGCGTCGTCGAATCGGATCTGACCTCGGACGTCTCACACTCCACTCTCACGCAGTCCACGGTCCTCACAAAGGACAGCGCACGTTCGGGGCCCAAGAGGGAGGGCTCTGGCCTCAAGAGGCGCCTCACCCGCCACTCTGATCTGGTATCCGTCCTTTCCCTGCCAAACGACAACAGCATCCCCCATGGCATCAAGAGCAACCGATCGCGACCCAGCATCCGCAAGAGTCGCGGAGGCCCCAACAACGTCACGAACGATGACCTTCTCAGAGAGTTTGCCGAGGATGAGAATCTCTATCTTCGCGAGCTCAAGACGCTAGTTGACGGTGTCATCCCGGTTCTGTTGTCCCAAGTCGTTAACGCTGATAATGCGACTGAACTGTTTGGCTCGTCTCGCTTGCCGGTCACAAAGGCCGAAGCCCTCTCCAAGTCTGTGGTAAACATGGGGATCGCCTTGGAGAAGCTACGAAAGGCACACCACAAAGCACCCATCTCGGACATCCGCCGACTGGCTTCTTGGGGACATGGCGTGGTGCCCATCTACCACAAGTACCTCGATTCTTGGAGGCTCGGATTCCAGGACCTCGTGGTCAATCTAGCCCCAGCAGCAGGGGCCCTGGAAGATGAGGATTCTTTGATAGGCGCAATGCCCAGAAACTCGTCTGGCGACATTGTCGACGCCACAGGAGAGCGAGTTGACGTGGCGCATCTCCTGAAGAGACCTGTGCTGCGGTTGAAGCAGATGGCCAAATTCTTCAAATGCGTCGACTCGATCCTTGGGACCAATGACACGTACGACCTCTTGAGCGACTTTGAGGACCTGCAGGAGAAGGCCCGTCGCCGACACAAGGAAGAGCTTGCCAGGCTGACGGATCAAGACGCCATCAACACTGATGTTGCGAGATCGCGCGACCTCCGAACATTTGCCCCTATGGACTCTGTATACATTGAGCCCTCTCGCCAAGTCAGCGCCAAGGACTTTTTCTCCCTTGACCTGGAGCACTCTAATGGACAACGGCTCGAGTGCCAGGTCGAGTTGGTGCATCGAGATAATCTGCGGCACCCCGAAGACAAGGGCGATCTATTGATCCGTGAGAACGGAGACAGGGGACGGTCATTCCTCCTCTTCCCGCCGGTGCCGATGGAGCTCATCTCGGCAAGGACGGGAGATGGCAACTTTGATATGGTGGTTATGATCCGCGGGACGCACAATGACAGGCCCTGGCATGAGCTGCTCACGCTTACGACGGATAACGAGGACCAGATCCTGGACTGGCTCGACATCCTGCCCGTGTCGCCTGTTCCACCGAGGGAGCCAGAGCCCAGTGTGATTGGCGACGAGGAGGAGGAGTTTTCATCAAGGTCCAAGATGCTCGACGTGCCGGTGGGCGTACGGGGATCTTCTCGCAAATATTCGACCCGTTCATCTCCTCGCTCTTCTTACTTGGGTCGATCACCCGTCCCGGAGTCGCCCCCAGCCAGCCCGACAACACCCACAACACCGACAACGCCAACTGGCAAACGACCTCTGCCTGCTAGATACCGCCCTCGATCTGCTTCGCCGGCGACTCCTCCCCCTCCTGCTCCTCTGGAGTCACCCGAAGGCCACGACCTGCACCGGACCCCAACTCAAAATGACTATCGATACGACGACTTCCACTCGCCGCTTGTTGGGAGCCTGCAGCCTGACCCCCTCACCATCCGCAAGAGCCCCAGCAACGTGTCCTATCGAGAGGATGGCGCGCCGCCGCCGCCAGCCCACCGAACTCTGAGCCCTAGCCCCCAGCCCACGCCCAAGTCGCAATTCGCAAAGCCGCCCGTCGACCTGCCCGCCAACAGCCGTGTGAAGCGCCGGACATCTTCTCCGCTCAAACACGAATACCTGCCCTCAGATGGGTCGTCCGTGTCCGGGGCTTCACTGACGGGGAGCTACGAGCACTCGGACGACTACACCGAAACCGAGTCTGATTATGAGTCTTCGGACGACGATATTGAGAGCGTGGACCTTCCCGAAACTGAGCTGGGAGTAAGCATCATCGAGGAGCGTCCCGAGGACCTAGAAAGGCCACCACCGCCCGCCGTGGAATCTGTCTTGTCCGACTCTGCCTGCAGCCTGACGCCGTCCAATTCTGCATCCCAGGCTGGCCTGCACGGGCGAAAGGTTGCTCCCGAAGAAAAGGCCACACGATACGTCGCTGCCATCTCGAGATGGTCCGACAAGGGCATCTGGAAAGACATCTGCGGAGACAACTGCTCCATCATTGTTACACCTGGCATGATCCAGGCGTTCGCCATCCGCAGCGGAAGCGGCCAAGAGGACAAGCCCATGCTTTCGCTCGACCTCACGCCGCTGGTCCTCATCCGCCAGAGCACAGCCGTCGACCTCGAGATTCGCTCCTCGGTCCGGCCAGAGTGCCAGCTCGCCAACTCGCATGGCGGAGGAAACTTCCGCTTCCGTTGCCACAACGCCCCCGACTGCTACAACCTCTACATGTCGGTTCACCATTCCCGCCTGAACAATCAGAAGTTCATCCAGCTCGAGAACGAGGCTCGCTTCAAGAGCTTCGGTGAGCGCAAGGCGCCGGCCGAGAACGACGACGCGAGCAGCCAGCGACGAAGCTGGTTTGGGCGCAAGAACAGCTACCGGGGCTCGGTCCGCGCACCCTCTCAATCTCAAGACGGCGCGAGCACCACGCCGTCGTCCAGCCTGTCAGCCTCGAGCTTCCTGAAGAGGCTCACAGGAGGCGGAAACCTGCCCTTCAACCTCGCGCGCTCCTCTGTCGACAGAAACAGCCGTCACAGCTCGGGCACCCCCGGCTCCTCATCCTACGGCGGCACAACCCCACGCTCGCCATCCATCAGCGTCGAGAGCAGCGGCCGAGGCCCCGCGAGCTTCGGCACAGAGGACATCAAGATCCGCCTGCACCTCCTCGTCTCATCCGCTAAGTGGGAGGACTACGGCAACTGCAGGCTCTCCATCCGACGACCGCCTCCCGGCTGGCACCAGGCGCTCCGTGCGGACCACGGGCTGGAGAAGCGCGTCACGGTGGCTACGATCCCGCGCAAGGACTCGGACCAGCCGATCGTGCTGCTGGACGCGGTTCTGGGCAGCGGGTGCTTCACGCCCATGGGCAGCCGCGGCATCGTGTGCGGCGTCTGGGAGGAGATGAAGGACGTCAACGGCGTGGTGGGCGTTGTTCCGGCGACGGGTCCCACGGGTGGAAACGTCAAGAAGTGGTGCTTCCAGTGCGCCAGCGTCAACGAAGCCGGCTGGGTGCTGAGGCTTGTCCACCAGGAGGTCATGACTGCCTAGGCACGATGACTTTGACAACAGGGAGTAATGATGCCCTGAGTTTACTTTTTTTTTCTTCTCTCTCTCTTGTACTTGCATACACATACAAACTGGGTCACCTCCGATCCAGGATCTTGTCTCATCATTCTACATTCGACATTCGACATTCGTGTTTTCCCCCAAGTTTTGATATCCGTGTCTAGTCGAAACGTACACAAGCAAAATCTCTCATATTTCTCGACCCTTTTCTACGTCATACGCATGACGAGAACAGGCGTTACTAGCGATACCATTTGATTTTTCTAATTTTACTCTTCTCTCGTCCTGTTTTCGTTTTCACATCTTTTTTCATCTTTCGGGCCAAGCATCTAGACACGAGTGGCAGGGCGTCTGGATGGAATAGGGGAGGGACCTGGGCCGCAATCTGTTGCTTTTTTTTTTTTTTTCGATTTTGTTCTTCTTGTGCTGGGTGGCCCCGGGAGGAAGTGCATCAAGGTTATTTCGGTTGTGAAGGGAGTGAAAAAGTGAAATGCAGTGGATGTGAGGTGATGGATTGGGGAGGTTAGCGGACGAGAGAATTCTACACTTTTTTAGATGCAGCCTTGGTGTCGATGTTCCCTTGTAATCATTATCGTGAATCACCACCGAGCACTTGTCTAGACACAACGGCAATATATGGTGTCTTTATTTCATGGATTCGTCACTGAGCAGACACGGGGCCAGGAGTAACTTCTCCAGCGCAACTGCTGCCTCTCCCACCATGCCCTCATCCATGGCATGGCGGTGACGAGGTGGTACTCAGTTTGTCGGAGCGTCGAGTTGCGCTTGCACATGGGTGACCAGGGCTCTTTGGGCGTTGAATAGAGAGCGCCATGTGAGCATGAGACTATTCATGATAGTCGCCGGGGACACGAGTAGATGGAGAATGGCGTTGCAGTCAAGCTCCGACTGACTATCCGTACTCTGCTTGAGCACTCATAACCCAGCATTTGTCAAATCAAATCCAACCCATCCAAGAACGGCATCGTTTCATGCCCATCAACCACTTTCGCCTACCCACATACAGGCAGCACCATTTTGCTATAGTATACAATAACATCCCCGAACCCAAGTCGTCCCTCCATACCTGTCCAGAGACATTGCGTTGGTAAACCAAGAAAAAAAGAGAACAGCCCAATTCTATAGACGTGTTGCGACTGGCTCCAGGGAGAGAGAGAGCCCGCTGCCCCCAAAACATGCATACAAGAAAGTTTATGGAGAAATGTGAGATGATCCTGGGGGTATATGCCTCGGGGAAGAATCAAACAGTCGTGTTACTCATGAGGGGTTGGGCAGGGGCTGCGCCTTGCCGCCGTCGACGATGATCTGCTCGTCGATCCGCGCGTCGATATCGCCGTGCTCGAGCCGTTTCCATGTTCTGATGCGAGCCTCGTTGGTGTCAACCTCAAAGAGCCGTACTCGCCGGTGGTAGCCACCGTATCCGGCGTAGCCGCCAAACCCGGAGCCGCCGGCGTAACACATCCACATGGCAGGTGTCTGGCTCTCTCCCTCGCCCTTCATAGTCAGGGAGCAGTAGTCGTTGCAATGGTCACTGGCGCAATTAGTCAGACACTGACAGAACGGCTGGAACTCAACGGGTGACTTACTGTCCGGCGCTGACCATGAGGACGCCTTGCTCGACCAGGGCGTCACGGAAGCCCGAGTTGTAAACTGGGGCAGTGACGCCCTCCTTCCATTGACCAATACGAGGAAGTTTAAAGTCGGTGTACTCGGTCAATGGAATGTGAATAAAGGCAATGTCCATGTGTCTACCGGTGTACTCATCGTGGTTCTTCTTGAGGCCGGCTGCCGTATCCTTGAACCACTCGATCTGGTTGGGCTTGATCCAGTCGTAGCCGGGGAAGTTGCGCTCATCAGGCGTGTACGCATGGGTATCGAGCAGGTAGATGGTCAAGGCAGAGTGGTCTGAATTGCCCCGAGCGAGGACCTCGACGTAGTAGTTGCCAACGCCGTCAATGTCGGCCGGCCCGGCAGTCGAGAGGGAGTAAGGTAGCGATTCCATGATGGCCATCTGAGCTTCCCGGGACATGGTCTTCTCGTCATCATGGTTTCCGAAAATAGCAGCATAGGGAATCTTGCGCTCAATGAGGATTGCCGCAATCTTGAAAAAGGCCTGGACTGTGTCAGGTGAGAGAATGGCTCCATGGGATAGAAACACTAACCGTCGGCGCGTCTGGTGCCGTATCACCGTTGACTTGGTCACCGCTCAGAACCACCAAGTCGGGCTTCTCCTCGTCGAGAATCCGGTTGACAAAGTCGAGGGTTCTGGGGTCCGCCTCACACTTGCCGCCGTTGTACGAGTCTGGAACTGCCTCGCGGCATATGCCCACACCCGTGCTAAGATGTAGATCACCGATCTGCATGATCTTGTACCGACCATCATCCCGGATTCTGGGCTTGGGTTTCTTCACTTCGTGAGGGACGCCCCGACGTACTGTTAGCTGGACGCAGAGCAAGGACCCACCCGTGTTGAGAAGCAAAGGCGTCCCTGTGATGGTCCAGCCATCTCTCGCTTCCACAGCATCGTCCCCGAACAGAACATCCAGGTCGGTCACGGCCTGGTTCGAGTCGCTCGCCTTCTTCTTGGTCGAGCGTTTGATCCACAGACCGGCGGGACGGGGCTCCCACACCTCTTCCGACTCCCCCTTGGGCTGCGGGTGGAGTCTTCCGACAGCAATGTCCATGACGACGCTGTCGTCGTCGGTGAGCTCCTCCTCATGCTTGCGACTGACAAACATGTAGGCGGTGGTGGTCCAAGCCTTGCCTAGGTACAGGTCCTTGTCCACACGGTGCCACATTTTCGTATCGAGGTCGCATGAAGAAAACGGATTGATGCTGGAGCAGGTGACTATGGTGACGTCTGTCACAACGAGACCTGGGTGGTGGGAGGGCATGTAGCCATGGATCGAGTTGGGGAGGACTCGATAGTTTCGGTCGAGGAAGGCGATGACGACAAAGGCGAAAATGGCAGCGCCAGCGAGCTGGGCGGCTGTCCGAACCTGGAATTCAAGGTGGAATGGTTAGCCCCATGCCCAGCGATTGAGCAGATGATGGCACAGGTGCATCGTGCGGAGGCGGGAGCAAGGCTCACAATTCGTCGAGTCATGATGTGAAGATTGAAGAGGAAGCAAAGGTCGGCCTTGGATCCTCTCGAGACGGCAGAAAATGGACAGGCAAAGGTTGGATTAACAGCCACTTGCCACTTCAAGCAGCGGCAGCGAGGGGAACGGGGGACAAAACGAGCATTCGGGGAGCTGTGTCGCGTGTCGGGCTACTCGCATCTTCCAAGGGGTTGGTCCGGCTGCTATTGCATGGTTCGGAGGGCCGCAGTCCGACAAGTCCGTCCGTCTATGGAAAGCTAGCTAGCTTCGCAACCGAGGCTGGGAAGTCCGGATGCGCCTGCGTCGGAACTGTTCACGGTCGTGTCGTTGGTCTTCGTTAGTCGTCGTCGCCGCGCGCGAGAGACAGAGAGGGAAGCGTCGAGGATGAGGAGGATGATGGATAAAAAAGCGTTGAGGCGTCGGACGGCGGAGAGAGAGGAGAGAGTCTGAGGGTTTACGAAGTTTGAGTTGGCGACCCAGAGAAGGAGCATGTGTGGCCGTGCTGAAAATGGAACAGACCAGGAGGAGGAGAAGACAGGGGGGGCAGGAAGGGGGGGAAACCTTTTGTGTCCCAACATGCGCTCTCCCAAACTTAAGAGAGAGAGACGGGAGGGAAAAAGAAAAGGGCCAAGACAAGAAGAAATCAATCCATTACGATACTCCCGTGTCTCCTTCCCTTGGTCATGAGAGCATGTGGGGACACAGAACTCCCGAGTCGGGGGTTACCTTACTAAACTCAGGTACCTGCCCAGGTATCCGTAGATCTGAGGACAGGCGACGCTGCTAAATTAGAACCACCTTTCGGGGGGGGGGGAAGGAAGATGGCGCCTTTTCTTTGCAAGTCTGGGGAACTCTCAACTTTAAAACAAGCCATTAATCACGCAGTCTTTTCTACGAGCCGCTTGGTCATGTTATTTTATACGATATGGATAAACCTGTTTAATTGGCGCCACCGTAAGGTTCGGCATCCCAGCCCCTTTATCATGCCACGAAACACAAGAAGCAATTATGCAAAAACTACTA